>PHNY01285040.1:21789-33375 GCA_003724115.2 Anethum foeniculum | reverse complement strand
GTAATACATATTATTTGGTATTTAAATTCAAGTAAATAATGTTTGTTATTTTATATAAAATATAGTCAAAACTCAAAAAACTATTGTGTTATCATATTTAATAATAAAATAATATATAATATTTTTTTTAAAAAATCAATATACTTATATAAAGGAGAAGACGAGAGCGTTTTTGTGGCGCCTCTCAAATCGCCTCATTTTATTTTTTAATTTTCTCAATTTTTTGAATTAATAAACAGAGAAAATCTTAATTACCTTATATTCTCCTAAACTTTCCTCTTAACCCAAGTTATCAAATTACCATTATATTACCCTAAACTTTCCTCTTAACTCAAGTTATCAAATTAACATCTAATTATTCTCCAAATATTTCTCTACTATATCAATATACTTTTCACTTAACTCAAATTATCATATTATTATTATTCTGAAATTTCTCTACCATATTATAATTTTTTCAAAATTTATGTTCATGTCAAAAGTTAATTACCTTATTTCCTCTTAAACTTTCTATTTAACTCAAATTACTATATTATAATTTTCCTAAAATTTGCCTATCAGATTATTATTCGTTAGAACTTTCTTTTCAGGTCAAAGTTTTTATCTTAATACTCTCCTAAATTTTGAAAAAAAGAGATCAAATTGTTAGCTAGATTTTCCTGTAGCGTTTGTATAAAACTTGATTTTGCATGTTATGATAGTTTTGTCACTATTTATTTTGTTAAACTTTTAATATATGTTATTATTTGATTGATTTTATGATTTTAGAATACTTGAGTTATTTTATGATTTTCGAATGCAGTCTTTTACAAGGAAGAAAGAGGATGTTGTTGATCGGTCGATCTTGGAGGTTCGTTTTATTATTGAGGCTGTTTAATTATAAAGGTATTATTTGATATTTAAATTTAAGTAATTTGTGTTTGTTACTTCCCTTAACACTTGTATTTCAAACTTTATTTTATATATTACGATAACTTTGTAACTATTTTTTTGGTTAAACCTTAGATAAATGTTATTGTTGATTGGTTCTTTCGGCTATGTAGCCCTTGTGTCGTATACTCTTGCTAGACCACCGAGGTATCGAGCTACTAACCATATCCTAATAACAGTTTACACTATATCTTAATACAAACTATTATATTGGTGAGAAACTAAAACCACTAACGAATTGACAAAAAGAATCATCATCTCTCCCTTTTGTGATCAAGTGTGGCAGCCTCACTCAAGATCTCAGCATTATCCGTGTTCGACCCAGATTAACCAACGATTTTTTTTGACTAATATGGCTTATAATTTTTCAAAGTGAGTATTTGTTGAACCCAGGACATGGGATGACAGAAGATAAACCCTTAACCACTTGGGTTATCCCATCGTGCTCATTAACCAACGATTTCTAAATCACAAAAGAAAGCTAAATTAAACTAGCTACGGAGTTGATTGATTCTATACTTTTAGAATGCAGTCTTTTGTCCAGGAAAACGGGAATATTATGGATTAGTTAGTTTTAGAGGTTAGTTTATTTATTGTCGCTATTTAATTATAAAATATATTATTTGATATTTAAATTTAAGTAATTTATTGTAACAACCCGACTTTTCAGACTATTAATTCTAAAATCAAAACTAAAATAAAATACAATATCTCAATCCAAAATCTATTACAACAGTGACTAATATAAACACGCAGCTAACGAAAGTCCAAAAGTCAAACAAATCCAAATCTAAGGTCCTCAAACTCCAATGCTATCCAACTCGAATCTTATCCGAAACCTGAAATTGTAAGAATGAGCCAAACAGCCCAGCAAGCAACCAATCGATCCAACTAGTAGGACCAAGCAATATATACACATATAGGAAAATACGATAATCTATATGATACGATACAAATATTTTCGATGCACATTCGTATTCTTATTCGATACATAACACAATAATTCGAAATCCATAATTCATGCCACGGCCACTATAACCCGGTTATAATGGTCCAAAAGTTTTAGAAAACTGTCGCTACAACCCGGTGACTCAGTCCTATATTCTTATTCGATATTTTCACAAAACATGGCATAAATCAGAGATCCAAAATTATCGTCTAGACTCCACACATACTCAACAATACATATACTATGCTGCGATATATACGCACGTAGCACATAGTTTAAAAAACTCAAGGAAGATCGATTGAAAACTTACCTTGAATCTGACTAGAACTGTATTTAGTCTTTTTGACCCTCTAAATGATGTTTTCCTAAAAACTCAAAACACGAAAGTTGTAGAGAATAAAAAAACCTTTCCGAAAAGTTCAGAATCAACGAATTCCGACTTACGATGAATTAATTATGAATTTTACAAGACTGCTGATTTATGCTGCGAAAAACCCTACGAATTTTGATAATAAAGAGGGAGAAGACGAATATGACGTATTATAAAACGATACAAACCCAAACCTACTAATTATTCATATTAAAACTCGATCCAAATTTTAGGCCCATTAGTCAAATTCAATTTTAAATTCTAATCATTAGTATCTAATTTTAATCCTTTTTATTCTATTTTTATTTATTATTATTATTCTAAAAATTACGGGATATTACATTTATGCTGTTATTTTATATTAAAAGTCAAAAAATATATTAAAAACCATTGTATCACTATAAAAAATTTAATAAAATTTTAAAATATTACTATATTGTCGCGGCGAAGCGCGACTTATTGTCCTAATATTATTATAATGCCGCTGCGAAGCGCGGCTTATTTTGTAGTTAGATAAATAGATTAGCAAAAGTATTATAAAATAGTTATTAGTTAAAATTTGTTGAATTTGTAAATTGTTGTACTCCAAATTCCAATAATGTTAGATATAAAGGTTCAGTAAACAAGGGTTGCTGAGGAAAGCTTGTAATCAGGAAATCTTCTAAAGTTAACAATTACAGCAAAAAACAAACAGAGGTTCGCTGAAAAGGGTTTGTAACTTTGTGATCTTCTAAAGTTAACAGTTACAATTATAGAATAGCGGACAGTTTGAGAACAGGTCGATCGTCTGCCAAACAAATTAATCATTCGGATGGCATTGTAGATTAAATAACCCCTCCCTGCACTAGGTATTACTCGAGAATTACAAAATCTTTATAGTCCAATCATCTGTGATCCGTACACCAGGCTTGCGGATTGTTGGTACAGATGAGCTCCGTCCTGGTCGAAGCATTAGGGGCCCATCTTCTACTTCGGCTTTCTGATTCGAAGGTTCAACGAGGGCATCTTTATGTCCAGTTGAGTGTCCGAGAAGTATAATCCTCTCTACTGTACAATCTGTGACAGATTTTTTTCCAAGAGCAGATGGTGCCGAGTCCAATGATGTGAGCTTTCCATTTGAGAATACAAACCGGCGATGGATATAAGCTCCTTGCTCAAATGCAAAGCTCTTGCCATCATCAACATAAAGCTCACCTTCAGCTTCACGAGAGCTATTAAGAGCTATCACCTAATGATCAGAGACATAGATTTAGCAAAATTACAAAGACAGTACTTGATTCTCATGCAATGTAGCTCCATATAACCTGAACAAGCAAATGTCCTACCAAACTCAAAATGTCACTCTATAATCCAAATAACCAGTTCAACTATGTTTATTATTAGCCAGGTGCCCACGTGACTGAAAGTTTCAGGAAAAAAAGAAGACGACAAATCTTTTTAAAGTATCATGTCACCCTCACCATCGTAAGTTGATTCAATTTATATATATACATATTAAATAAAGGGAAAACACACACTTGAGAATCAAAGACGTACTAGAGTATATGGGTCATTTTCCATTTGTTTGGAGCTTCTACGGAAACGATCTTTTCTTGGAATGATAGTTCCAGCCCGCTGGAAAGCAGGAATAGACTCTTCTGATACCTCTAACTTGTGAGTAACACCTCCTGTGTATGCTGTTCCAGTTCTCAGATCATACCATGATTGTCCTCCCGGTAAATATACTGATACATGTTTAGCACCCTGCTTGACAATATGATGCATTCAGTTTGCTGCAAACTAGGTTTTGAGAAAACATACCCCGTAAAATTATTAACGAAGAGAAAAGGGACCAAAGGGTCCTAGGATGCAAGTTGAGATCTGAGAAATTACCTCAGTATAGATTCCTTGGACTAAAATACCATTACCAACCATGAAAGCTTCATCAGTGCCAAAGGTACCTTCATCAGAAGGAAATTCCATCCAAAGAGGCCGAACTACAGGGGTTCCACTCACATTTGCCTCTCGGAACAATGTGTAGAAATAAGGAAGTAACATGTACCGAATATGTATGGCTTCTCTGATTAGCTCAGTCTTCCGCTCTCTGTGGTCAGTGTGAACTAAAGGAATCAACAATCTTTTACAAATATATACAATGGATATACTGAACAACAGAAAATTCAGACACATGCACTGATGCACATGATTAATCAGTCAAGTAAGGCGATCCTTTTATTGCCCTACCAAACGAAACAAGATATACATTTAGAAATTATATTTGTTCTTTTTGGGGGAAAAAAGACGACTCTGTTATCACGAGAGAGAAATTCTGATATTGATAACATTTTTACCAATGATGACTATAAACACTTTATTAGCCATCTCTATATAATAATTTAAACGTATATAATATTAATCATATATTGACTCACTCTAGTTTCTATGACAGTCCACATTGTATGAAAGACAATACAGATACCTAACTCATTTATTATTCTGTAATGCCTGAATAAGACTCAATTAGTTCACATAAATTTTCGAGTGTTGAAAATCCGCCAATACTAGAGCTAAATATTAAAATGTTTTTGCACTAACATAAATTTATACCAGAAGTCTTCGAATATTGTATATTAAAGCTCCATAACTAAAGAGATCATTTGGTCTTTAAAGTGCTATTTACTTAATATTTTGAGACTAAACGTAATTTGGTAACCTGATAGATTAAAACATTCCAAAAATGAATTGCTGCATATACTCTACAACATCTCAAACATGAATAATATATGTTTAAAATGGCATATCTTTGACAACAGCCTCTCTAAAGAAGCTGCAGCCTGCAGTAGCTTAGTTATATAATTACTAAAAAATTCAATATTCTTCTTTTGTTATTTTTAGGTATAAGAGCACTGATAAACTTCTTAGTATTAAAGATTGTTTCTGTTAGCATACACAGTAACAGTATCTCAGCAACATACTTTGGCTATCAATATTAATAATATTTAAAATGTAAAGAAGATCATACCCAAATAACCAGGGTTCTCGTCTCTTAGTGTCATGATGTGCATGGCCCCTAAAAAAGGGATAGTAGGCACCTACTTGATACCAACGAAGTAATAACTCAGGCTCGGGATTTCCAAAAAAGCCACCAACATCAGCGCCTGCAATATATTTATAGGGAGAGAGATATCATGAGTTCGGATGACTAGCTTTAAGTCTTACCCCCTGACAGAACAGAGTACAAACCTGAGAATGAAAGTCCAGTAAGACCAAGGGTTAGGATCATTGGAACCGAGACTCTTAGCTGCTCCCATTCTGCTGTGTTATCTCCTGTCCAAACCGCACCATACCTCTGGCTTCCAGGGAAAAATGCCCTTGACAAAACAAACGGCCTATCGTTTCCATTCTCTCGTTTTATAAGTCCCCCAGATGTAGCCATGTGAAAGTAGTAACCATAGGCATTATGCAATTCTCGGTGTTCAACATTTCCATAGTGCAAAGCATCTCGAGGCATTGATATCTGCTTACATTGAAATATTAAAATGTAATAGAGAATTAATGCATATAACATAATATAATCTAAATTCTAGTGGTGGTGAAACACAATATTTCCGATGACACTCATGGAGAACCATCATTAAATCATAGTCATATTCTGTCATGTTTATAAAACTGTTCTAAGTACCAAAAAAAAAAAAAGAAGAAATCATTAATATGCTGCATTAATAAAATAACCAATACACGTGGCTTTAGAAGACTGCAAAGCCGCCCATTGTAACAAGCACAAGATTGTAGGGGGGCTAAATACAATTACTAAAAATACCTCAGTAGTTACTACACAAAAAGAATTTCATGTTAGAATTGTCACAACCTCGACTTTTGAGACATTGAATTTTTGTCATGTCAATCTGCTTTTTTCTCTTTTCTCTGCTCTTAGATTATAACGGCCTTTGAAATGATGCTCAAAACTAGTAAACAACACCACATGCCTATATAATACTCCTACAAACTGCATCCTCTTGACAACTCGACAGCATATCTGTACTGTATACTTTAATTTGGTTCGGTTACGTGTAAGCAGGTAGATCACAAAGGATGGGGTCATTAAGATCAAGGACAAGGGGGTGGGATTTGTACCAAATAACATGCAAAACAGGTGATATATTACTAACTAATAGTATTTATTTGCCCACGCAAGCTACAATATGCACAGACAAATGGTGGCGATTTCATACTTATGCAAAGGACACATACACCAATTAAATTAAACAAAACAACATACCTCGGGCCCATTGAACACAGAAGGTTCATTCATGTCGTTCCAGATGTACAAGGAAGGAGTTGAACCAACATACTCCTGGTATGAGAACTTCTCACCCCACCATGACCTAATCTCCGGATTCACCATATCAATGTAAGATGAGGAGCCAGGCCAGCACCAACCATCATAATCATTACCATTTGCATCCTTAACATAATACCCTTTCTCGGTAGCTTCCTTATGAATGTGATAGGAATTGTCCCTCTTTATGTGAGGATCAACGATGGTAACCATTTTCCTACCCTTTGCAGCCAAACTCTTCTGCATATTTTCTGGATTAGGGAAAAGCGCCCTATCCCACGTAAAGTACTTCTTTCCATCTGTGTGCTCAATATCAAGCCATAAGACATCATAGGGAATATCGTGTTCATCAAACTTGGAATCTACATTCTGAACATCTTCCTCGTCCCTATAATTCCATCTACACTGATGATAACCCGTAGCAAAAAGCTGTGGCAATGCTGGTGTTCCAGTCACACTAGTATACTGCCTAACAACATCTTTAGGTCCAGGACCCACAAAAAAGAATGCATCAACAATCCCCGCCTCACTCATCCAAAAAGTATCAATCCTACTCTGACCCGAAGGTAGCGCAATTGACGATTCTGCATCCCACCCTTCTTTAAGAACATCAATCTGCATTTCAGCAGCATTCAACCAAAAAAACCCAGAAGTCCCCCTATTCCCATGCCCAAGCATAAACGGAATCGAACCATAAAGCCCAAACGGCGACTCATGTAAATACTCAAACACATCCAAATTAAACAACCTATACGGCTCCGAATCCTCAACACCAGGACCCCTAGTAGGATTCAATGCAAGACTAGTAGCATGTTCCGGAATTCCATAAACAAAACTAACATCATAAAACGACACATCAAAACTTATCGATTGAGGTCCAAACGGCCTCCTATCCGTATGCCCTTTCCACCTTTCCTCCCAATCCTCCCCTTCTTTCTTCCCCCTCAATTGCTCGAAATCAAACAACCCATGTGAATTCAAACTCAATACATTCCTCCCATCTTTCCCCCTCACCAAAATCTCAAAAGGGTCATTCCGTAAAACTGCCTCATATTCACCATTCAAATAAACAACATTTTCCCCACCCTTTTTCTCCACACTCTCTAACCAAAGCTTCTTTTCGAAAAACTCCGATTCAATCACATCAGGAACCTCAAATCTCTTCTTAATAGGATCTAAACTAGGATCTTCATCGATCTTTAATCTCAATATACCATCAGAATAAACAGTTAAGCTCAAAATCAAAGGCTTACTTGAAAGTTCCTCCCTTTTTTCATTTTCTTGATTTTCTTGATTTTCTTGATTTTCCTCTTGATTTTCTTGATTTTTGGGTACTAACAAGGCCTTGAGATCTCCATCACTGATCGAAACATGGGTTGCAATCAAATTACAAGAATTGGGTTTTCGAGATCGAGCTCTTTTACAAAATGGGGTCTGATTACAATTCCTAAATTCCTCTTTTTTCCAAGAAAAGACAGTGGTCAAGTGAGGAACTACAAGTAAAAGAAGGAAAAGATATAGATACAAATTGTGTGTGTATTTCATCATAGTGTGATTTGGGAAGTTGTAATCATAATCAATATAGTTGATCAGTTGAAATTTTAGTAGTGAAGAAGTAAAACCCTAGAAATATGGAAGAGAAATCTATGAAGTAGCAGTGTTAGGTTTGTAGTGTGTGTGAAGTAGCCAATAGTCTTTTTTTGTTTTATTTATTTTTCATAACTAGCCAATAGTCTTGACTCTTGGGGCATTGATAGATTTGGGTTTTTACAAGTTTAGCATATTTTTCATAATATTTCACTCGTAACTTTAATGAGTGTGATGGTAAGAATCCAGTTAACAAAAATGAAAATGATCAATCTCATATATTAATGTTTGGAATTAGTTAAAGTGGTTAATAAAAATGAAAACATCAAATCTCATATATTAATGTTTAAATTAAATAAAGTAAAATATTTTTCGAGTTATAATCTCATTTCTCATTCCCTTAATTAAATCATATGATCTCATTTCTCATCCCTTTTAGATTAAATTATACATTCTTATCATGTACTCTTAAGGGAACATTTTTAGAGTTATAATATCATTTCTCATCCACTTTTAGAATAAATCATACATTCTCATCGCGTACTCTTAATTTATATTATTAATTGTCAATTTATATTATTAATTGTCATTCCCAGTATCCATCCAAACACCCCCTAATTGATTGATTTTTTTTTCTTAATACTAAATATGAACTAGTAAACCTTTGTCTTGTGAATTTTAAACAATTTAACAGAATGCATTTTTTTTCCTTATCACACAACGTGTCATTTTATGTTAATTTGATGGTTAAGTGAATACCAAGCCTAATCCATGGTATAAAAATTTCAAAAAATTTCGAGGTGATATGGTGCATATAGCTAATTTGATAATGTGAGCGTATATAAAATAAAAGTTATTTAAAAAAGTCTCTATTTATCATTTCACACTAATAATTATAGATTTTATGCAACTATCAGACACATTAAGATTCATTTACAATCATGCCCCAAAACTTGGGGTGACAACTGACAAAAGATTCCAGAGTGCTCAGCTTAGCTACTTCCTCAGCTGTTGATCATAAGAACTATGTACAACATACGACTGGATGCCTAAACCTATTACTAGTAATGCTGAACAGTGTTGACTTGTCACAGGCTTGATAATAATTTTGCCATTTTGACGCTTTTAAGCAAAAGTTGTTATCTTTCGCCAAACAATGACTCCAGCAAGGCAGCTTCTTCTTCCTGTAAAAAAACCAACACAAAGAATTATTGATTCAGTATTGGTTGGTTTTCACAGAGCTTAGTCCTTGGTTGAGTGGAAAAGAAGTACTTACAACTAATGCATTAAATTCGGTTTCCTCGTCTATGGCACTTATCGTAGCAGGGTCCTCCAAAAGCTCCTGCTTACATTTTCAACCACAATGAGCATAACATAAAGCTTAGTTAGTTTACTCGGAAACATCTTGCTCGTTTGTAGCAGAATGTTGCAGCGATAAATAATAGACTCAACAGTTGAGGGGAGGATCAGGAACTATGTTGCATAACATATTGGGGAAAGGGCATCTATATATGCATACATACTGACCAAATCTGCTCAGTAAAGCAAGGATAATCTGTTCAGATAAAAGGCTTATGACATTTATCATTTGCCAATTAGTAACAAGAGTCTAGCAACACCCTCGAGAAGAAATGAACTCGTAAATCTTTTTTAGTTATGAGCAGGGAAGATAAGAATCATATACAAGCAAGTGCATGAAAAGACATTTTATAACATAAGGGTGGCATGATTAACCATTAAAATTTTCACCACTAACATCAGTCAGTGAACTAAATAATTAATGACCAAAAAAGGAAAGGGATTCCTTACATCATCAGCAATTTGCAAGCGTCCATCCTGATCCTGCATCCCGATAAATAAAAAAGCTATTTCAGTGACAATATATAGGTGGCCTTATGATAAATATCCAAGCAACATATGAAATTAAGCAGTTCATTCACACTAATATGACTTTTGAAACCATGGTAGGTTCATATGCGTAAAAAAATCTGAATTTATAATGCTATAAATGGATGAGTACATCTGGGTTGCAAGAGATGCTGTATAGTTTACCTTTGTGGCAACAAACAGTAGTGGATCTGAAGGTGTATAGATCATGTAATGAGAACCATCCTGCGTAATGAAGTTTCTTAGATTATAACATGAGGAGAAAGAGTAAGTTCAAGATTGGTCAGCACACAGATTAAGTCATACTTCGGTGTGTCATAAATTCACTTCCAAGTATGTTATATGGAACCCTCTCCGAAGTATTAATATTTGACCAATACCTCAAGAAATATAAAATGCGTTGTAGATGAGACATACTGGCAAGTCGCTACAAGGCTGCATATATAGCAAAATTTTCATGATTTATATAGGACAGGCAATAGTAGAGCATTTACCAGATGTCCAGATCATAATGACAAAATTTATAGGGTGAAAGTAAAATCAAACCAAATTCGTTGATAAAGATGATAAGTATGTTAAGAATATTAATATTAGATGAAACGTGCAGAAGCGGCCTCTGACGATTGCATACTGTAAATTTTATGTAGGAAGTAGGAACTATACCCATAAATAATATGGGCCCAACCTGATATGCAATATGTATAATGCATGACTGCAGACAGGAGTTTATTCGTCATTGACAAATACCAAGCAATCAATTTTTAGAACATTTTAATCATCAGTATATCTGACAATAGATGTTAAAAGGTGTACCGACAACTTTAATTTAAGTATGTTTACGTTTCTTGTCTTCTTTAGCCAAATTAAATATTTATAGTTTACATCATCTCGATTATTCATGAGTATTCATCTAAAACCTTACCAGATGAAAGAACGTGATTTCAACACCTTCATTTGGCAAACCATCCACGTCTTCACCATCATCTGCAGAACGCCAAAACATCTTGATGAACACTTGAAATGCATTCATATAATTTTTACCATATATTACTCTTTAAAAGAGAAGTGGGGTTTTGGAGTAAATTGGAGGGTAGTAGCCCTCTTTCTTATATTAGCTAGTTTTAATACTTCACCTTACTATATAAATCATATTTCACGATAATACATAAAAAGGTTTGATGACATGACAATAAACTCAATAGTATAAAAGAATATAAAAAAGAGGGACTCGAAGACTAAAAATACACTTAACTGATGCATAGTGGGTAATAGGTAATAATAATGTCTACGGATAATCAGCTTATAAAATAACTTCAGTAATGGTTTTGAGTAATTTGATATTGCAAATAAAACTGAATATTGATACATGTAAGCAGCTCACAGACTTGAACACTCGACATTATAATTTTCTTCTCCCAGGGAAAAGAAAATGCATCACTTGAGTCCAAAGCTCAAATTAATTACAAGTTTTAAAGCACGTACTCCCTCTGTCCCATCAGATTCTTTATGTTGGGAACCGTGCACTCGACACGCATTTTAAGGCTT
>PHNY01285040.1:0-16256 GCA_003724115.2 Anethum foeniculum | reverse complement strand
TTCCAATTTCTCAACCAACTAATTACATTTCGTAATTTTGTCGCGTTCCTCACTTAATTTCCACTGTATTTCCACTTATACTAAAATATGCAAATGAGTGTGTAAATGTGTCTGTATAATCAAAGCAATTATCGCTTCCAATTTCTCAACCAACTAATTACATTTCGTAATTTTGCCTCGCTCCTCACTTAATTTCCACTATATTTCAGCTTATACTACAATTACACATCAAACTCACCACATACGTCCAAATACATTCAAGTCAAAAGTACAAAATACGCAAATGAGTGTGCAAATGTGTCTGTATAATCAAAGTAATTATCGCTTCCAATTCCTCAACATTCCGTAATTTTGTCGCGTTCCTCACTTAATTTCCACTATATTTCAGCTTATACTACAATTACACATCAAGTCCACCACATACGTCCAAACACATTCAAGTCAAAATCATAAAATATGCAAATGAGTGTGTAAATGTGTCTGTATAATCAAAGCAATTATCGCTTCCAATTACTCAACCAACTAATTACAGTTCGTAATTTTGTCGCGTTCCTCACTTAATTTCCACTATATTTCAGCTTATACTACAATTACACATCAAGTCCACCACATACGTCCAAACACATTCAAGTCAAAAGCATAAAATTCGCAAATGAGTGTGTAAATGTGTCTTATAATCATAGTAATTATCGCTTCCAATTTCTCAACATTCCGTAATTTTGTCGCGTTCCTCACTTAATTTCCACTATATTTCAACTTACACTACAATTCCACATCAAATTCACCACATACGTCCAAACACATTCAAGTCAAAAGTACAAAATACGCAAATGAGTGTGTAAATGTGTCAGTGTAATCGAAGTACTTATCGCTTCCAATTTCTCAACATTTCGTAATTTATAAAATACGCTAGCTATTGCATAAATGTCTGCATATAATCGGAACAACTAACACTTACAATGGACACAATCCGCTTATTCGAAACCAAAACCACTTTCCCTTGCTCATCCACCACAAATCCAGCTGGCGGTTTCGGCATCGACTGATAAGCCGCAACCTCTCCATCCTCATCCTCATCCTCATCCTCTTCGCTAAGTTCACTAACACCAAAACCTTTATAAACATCACTCTTCTTCTTACTAGTACTACTACTCTTATTATTGTTGTTATAATCACTACTAGGCTTCTTTTTACGCTTCTTATTGACTGGATTAGTGCTCTGCTTAGCGGCGAGACAGGTGAATTGAAGTGAGCTTGAATTAGGGTTTCTAGGGTTTGAGAATGAGAGTGTGTGTGGTGAGATGAGTGGGATTGGTGTGTGTTTGAAATTAGGGTTTAGTGAAATTGATATGTTTAAAGAAGATGAGACTGATGCCATTTTGTTTTTGAGTTTTGAAAGTTGTTATACAAACAAACACTGTTTAATAGGAGCAGTGTGTGTGTGTTTTGGGGAATCAGGGTTTGTTGGCGTTGGGGTTTCCGTACTGTTTTATTAGCCACTAAAATTTTGTTTACTGCTGTCGGCTGGGTAGTTTAGCGTGTAACCCGAAATTACGATTAATCGGATAATCGGAAAATGAAATTATAAATAATTAATTCATATCTATATTTTATAAATTGTTATATAACATATTATAAATTATTAACTAACTAACTTATTCTTCAAATAAAAGTTTTAAATTTAATTTAATCCAATGAACCGTACATTTTTACTTTAGTATTATTTTAAGTTCGTAAAAAATTCATATACTTATTTTGACCCATTTTAATTATAAAAATTTTACAAATATAATTTTCAATACGCTTTATATTATTTACTATTAGAGTTTTAATACAAAATTGAACTAATTTTTAACTTTGATATGTCCATTGATTCAGACCCTATCTCATAACGTATATAATATATAGAATAAAATATTTAGCTAATCTAATTTTTAAATAAATTTATCATAATATATAAATACAACGCACTTATTATATTAATATCTTAATTTATCAGAATTATATTACTCAATTTTGATTAATTATTTAATTTATTATAAAATAATTTCTAAATACCCATATGCGAATCACAGGTAATAATCTAATCACATTCTAAAAGTTGAATAATATCTGAAAAATTTGATATCTTTTGTATCATGAAAATTCCAATCAACTAATATAGAAATGAAATTATTCTATTAAAAGATTTAGAAATTGTTCCAATTTCATTAATCGGATTTAAACTTCAATATCCAAACGGATTCGATTAATTGAATAGGGTGTATTTGGGAAATTGCAAAGGAATAATAATTTTGGAATTGACGTTGGTACAAGTGAAAAAGTAAATAATAATTTCGATTAAGTATTACTTATTTATGTATAATTAGTAGTTTATAATAGAATTTTAATTATATCATTTGCGCAATGCATTTATAGTAATCTAAATCGAATTCATTTTTTACTAGTAGCCGTTTGCTGACTAACTGGTCTCTTAAGTCGCAACATTAAAAATGTGAATCAAGTAAGATGAGATTAGTCTTTGTTAGTGGCAGGAGGTACTAAATTAGTACATAGTAATAGTTCAAAAATGAAAAAGTCGATACTAAAATCATCCCAGGAGGCTTGGAGAGAGAAGTCCCTCAATGGCACTAAGAAAGCAAACTTGTGATTATGTTACTGTTCTTAAATAGAGCAGTTGGCGCTTAATATTCATAATCATATGACAACTGATAGAAAACCAGTTATCACTCGTTTTACACGATAGCAAGGACCATGTTCGGACAAAAAAAACACAAACTTAAATATACAAACTTATAATAATCTATATGCAATAGAAGATAAATAAAACACCATGGTACAACTTCACTCTTATTCAGACAAGTAAGAATGAAGAACATGCGTGTTTAAAGCTCAAGTGAAAACCCAACTCAATGTTTCCCAGCAGAGTCAAATTTGTCATCAAATGAGGGCTCACGAGATACAGAATTTGGGCCTCTGCTAAATAAGTTTGGGTATGAGAGATACGACTCATCTTCTAGAGAATCCAATCTTTTCGGCTGGTGTGGAGGCATATATTGACCAGGGTCGAGGTTCTCAGAAATGGAGGGGTTAGACTTCAGCTCGGAATTGTCATATTCGGGATATTTTGTTGTTTCTAACTCGGGGTGATCTCCAAGATCAAGACGGGAGTGTAAAGAATTAGAAACATCAGAATCTGTAAATGAGTTTTCATGATTAAGAGTCTGTCTCTGCACTGTATCCGACTGTGAAGGACCTGAATGAAAAATGTTGTCAGCTGTAATATCAGAACCACCAACATTTCTTTTACTGACAAGTTCATTAATTCTAAATTCAGCTAGACTTGCAGCTGAGCGAGCAGCAGCCGCAGCATGCTCAGCACTAGAAGCAGCAGCCTGTGCTGCAGCCAAAACATCTAGCAGATCCACATCAACGTCAGTGTTGGTCCTTGAAACAGATGGGGGAGGGTTGCTCTTTCTTTCAAAAGATGTAGAAGACAGTGGTGGGGGAAAAGATGTAGAGGATGGTGGTGGGGGAGATATGAACGGCAGAAACTGCTTATCTTCACCAACTGAAGTAGTAGGAGGTTTGACGTCCTTGCTTTCTGATTTCTCCTGGAGCATTTCCTCAAGCTCTGCCTTTAAATTATCTGAATAAGATTCTTCATCGCCCGATGTGTTTGGTGATTCAGTATCAAGGCCAGACAAGGCAGAAGCTGGGAAAGGGAGCATCTCCGGGGCTGTCCCAGTCCCTGTACTTGGACGGACTGATGCTTTTGGAACTTCAGGGAAATCAGATGTGTCAAATCCTGCATCTGTGTCAGATGCGTAATAAGGGACTTGTTCCGAGGCAGAATCCTCAACATCATCGTCATTCTTTTCTTCAGGAGGAGGAATTTTAGTTCCACTCACAAATTGTGTTGGACCATTCTGCCAGAAGATAATGCACAATGAATAAAATTTAAATTGAAATAATAGCACAAGAATAATTCTTACTTTTTCTTTTTTGGTTCCTACTTGGTGCAATTGCGAGATCAATTACTCACCAACAAATCTTCGTGTGATTTTAACAATTCAGCTTCAGAGGCAGCTGGATCCCAATCTAATTCGTGTTCTTCTGCAATGTCCTTCAACAACTTCAACTTGACATCAGGAGCAGGAGCACGGACAGAAAGCAATTCTATCAACTACAAGGCACAGGCACAAGAAACGTCATATAAGAACAATCTAGCAAGCCCTGCTGCTTAAAGTCATGCTGATATAGTGTAAATGCAAGTCTCATTTGTCCCAAGTGATTGCTTTACTTGTATGACTTCCAATACAAAAGAAAAAGATACTAGTTAGTTCTATCGTTACAGATGGCAAACCTGTCGATTGACGCCACATTCCGGCATCAGCTCTGTTGCAGCTGCCACAAATTCTTTCCCGTATTTTCCAGCAAAGAGCATTTGAACCTGGATCAACTCTGGCAAATCCGCACATCTTGGTGCAGCAAAACAGATGCTTGAAATTGCTTCTTTCAAATCCAGAGGACATTCCCTAAATTCAGTACACAATAAATAAAAACTCAATTTGCAGAAATGAGGCCAATTCATACACTACTATTACAAGTACATATTAATTGAGTCTTGACCTTCCGACTTGTAAACTACTTCTGCATGTACATGTTCATTAAGATCTTGACCTTATCATCGAACAAGACCAAGAGTACTTATATATCAACCATGACGACTACATAATAGTGAAAAAACTAAGAATCCGGTTTTTAGCCATTATTTAGGAATAAAGAAAAAAGAAAATAACACACATAAAAATACGTGGAAGTAAACCAATTGGGTGATTCAGACGTAACCAAAAAGTGGGTAATTCAATAGAAAAAGACATCACAGATAACTAAATATTGTCATGGAAGTATCCCGAGAAGAAGCTAGATAAAGTTTAGAGGACTTCATGGAATAAAATACATCTTAAATATGGGGGAACACAGCTTATGCATCTCGCAATTGTTGATGCACTAACTGCCCATTAGCATAATATCCCGAACTACTACATACATTAGAGAAAGTCTTAAGCTGCATATCAAGTATATGAATACTTCATTTAGTTCTACAGTGTTACCGAAAATAATGCATAACCTAGACCTCGGCCAGTTGCCTTGCTGACATGTATGGTATCACCTTTCTTTTCATGAACAGTTTTATGACATTAAAAAAGACTTCGCAACATCATAATCACAATTCACGCAATAATTTTGTACAGACTTAACACCACTTTGCACAACAGATGTACAAATGAATAATAGGATTCATCTCATAAGACCCATGGAACCATTCAAGTACACAACCATGTGACTACGATAATTCTTTCAACGCAAATTCAATTAGATTGTGTTTGGGAACATGAAATTCATTACAAATTATGGATTTTAAATGACATAATTATGTTGTCATTACAAATTCTCAATTTTATACTTATATTTGAATGTCTTGAAATTAAATGAAATTGGGATCCAAACTATTTTGGTTACCCAAACATGTCCTCTGTACAAAATCCAAATTTAAATAAATTCCATGTTCCGAGCAAGCCATTTTAGCATTCACAACTTATCACTTCATTAGAATTAATGATTTGGCATTTTGTACGCTACACAACTTCTATATGACACTACCAATCCTTTTACCGTCCAGATTAAAAAACTTGCCAGGATTAAAATTTTGATGATGAAATCGAGACCAAATACAGCTTGCAAATACAAATAGAAAGGAGTAACTTTTAATGATAATATGATTTGAAACCAAGAAAGGAGTAACTTTCAATGATAATATGATTTGAAACCCAAGATCTGAAGCCAACAAAGATAGAATCTGTATAATCTCGATATTCATCCATAGTCTTTAAGTTCCTAACCCAAGTATATGCCTACAGTCTGCCTCACCGATGCTCTACCATATCCTCAATTAGGTCTGTTTTACTCTATAAACTAGTAGCAAATAACATACCATTCATGTAGTGTTAAATATTCAGATATAAGTAGATAATACAGCAAAACAAAAACCAACGTCACAAGTTACCTCTGCGACTCGATAATAGGAAGACGAACACTAATAAGCTCACAGAACAGCTCAATGATTTCCTGTGCTGCCATCATTTTCTCCTCTCGTATAATATGCTCAACCTGATCATCAATTCGGAACAATAAATTAAGTTACAATTTTCTCATCACGAATCAAACCAAAGCAATCACGCATCAACCAAACACAATTTCAACTTAAATCAGCTTTTACCCGAATCCGAGCTGTAGCTTCCTGTCCAGTCTCCAACAATTTAGCAATATCCCTACGCATCTGCTTAAGTTGAATTTCTCTACGATTCCTCAACAACTTAATCCGCGGAATCGTCAATTTAAGTAGCGTTTTACTACATACACAAGTAAAGTCAGACTCATCTACTTACATTTTTACACATCGAATTATCGAAAACTGTCAAACAACACAATCAAATGCCTTCTATCACATAAAATTGCACAGTAATTAAAATCACAATTTCACTTCAATTAAGCACAGTAAAAACTTAAATTAACCTAATCAACTCCACAATCAGTTAATTCACTACATAATCAATCAATTATTGCTCGAGTTCTACTACATACACAAGCAAACTCAATCCAGACTCATCTACTTACATTTTTACACATCGAAAACTGTCAAACAACACAATCAAATGCCTTCTATTACATAAAATTGTCACAGTAATTAAAATCACAATTCCACTTCAATTAAGCACAGTAAAAACTGGAAATTAACCTAATCAACTCAACAATCAGTTAATTCACTACATAATCAATCAATTATTGCTTGAGTTCTACTACATACACAAGCAAACTCAAGTCCTACTCATCTATTCACATTTTTACGCATCGAATTATCGAAAACTGTCAAACAACACAATCAAATGCCTTCTATTACATAAAATCACACAGTAATTAAAATCACAATTCCAGTTCAATTAAGCACAGTAAAAACTGAAATTAACCTAATCAACTCCACAATCAGTTAATTCACTTCATAATCAATCGATTAATGCTCGAGTTCTACTACATACACAAGCAAACTCAAGTCGGACTCATCTATTCACATTTTTACGCATCGAATTATCGAAAACTGTCAAACAACACAATCAAATGCCTTCTAATACATAAAATTGCACAGTAATTAAAAATCACAATTCCACTTCAATTAAGCACAGTAAAAACTGAAATTAACCTAATCAACTCAATAATCAATTAATTCACTACATAATCAATCAATTATTGCTTGAGTTCTACTACATACACAAGCAAACTCAATTCAGACTCATCTATTCACATTTTTACGCATCGAATTACCGAAAACTGTCAAACAACACAATCAAATGCCTTCTATCACATCAAATTGCACGGTAATTAAAATCACAATTCCAGTTAAATTTAGCACAGTAAAAACTGAAATTAACCTAATCAACTCTACAATTAATTAATTCACTACATAATCAATCAATTATTGCTAGCAAACTCAAGTCGGGCTCATCTATTCACATTTTTACGCATCGAAATATCGAAAACTGTCAAACAACACAATCAAATGCCTTCTATCACATAAAATCACACAGTAATTAAAATCACAATTCCAGTTCAATTAAGCACAGTAAAAACTAAAATTAACCAAATCAACTCAACAATCAGTTAATTCACTACATAATCAATCGATTTACACATATAAAATCAATAATTGATGATTTAAATGAAGAAATTTACCATCTAGGAGCTTTAAAGCCTTTGTTGAAGAACGAATCAAGCATCGACATCTGCAAATCTCGTAGATCAAATCGCCGATATAAGTGTGTGTGTGTGTGTGAGAAATTAAATGAAAAAAAGTAATTAAACAACAAATAAGTGTTTCATTTAGATACGATTATGTATGTATGTATGTATGTATGTATATACAAAGAGTGTACCTGCTCCTCTATGAATTAAGCGGATTATACGTGTTTGCTTAACGCGGTACACTTCGGCGAGATTTTAATAATGCATTAGTTTTTTGTCCAATGTTATTTTTATTTTAAAAAAAATAAATAAAACGGTAGACAATTAAATATTTAATTATCCTGAGATTAAATAGTTTAGCTGTATTTTCGAACTTCTCGTTGGACTCGTACTCTATTCTTTTACATTTTTATAAATTTAGAAATTAAAATATTTTTTTTAAAGTAAAATAATTTTTTTTTTGAAAATTCATTTATAGTATACGTTAATGCTTAAAACATATTTTTTATATTAGTTTTGGGCTGTTACCGCAACGTTTTCTTTATTTTATTTTGCCAAGGTGTTACCGCAACGTTTAAATGTGTTGTTATCAAGATTCCACGGGCCCGTTTCATGGCTCAATAAGACCGATGGTAGTTTTCAGCTTTGTAATAAAACATATACCTAACATAAATTCTTAGTGATAATATTTTGGACATCTTAATTTTAAATGGTTAAGTATCAAGTAGGTGACTGACTCATACAGAAAGCATCTTAATTTTAAAGGATTAAGTATCAAGTAGGTGACTGACTGGGTACAGAAAGCTCAAGTAGGTCATTCATTGCAAATTTGACTCAAAGTGATCATTCCGATAAAATCAAAAATTGAAATTAGTCAAAATTTAAAAATGATGACATAGGTGGGTAGAGCTCGTTTGGGTTTCCATATGGTTATTAAAACTTGCTATTTGGCTCAAGAAATCATGATGAAATCTGATTTTGATTCTTCCATTTTTGATATTTTGAAGAACCAAAACAAGATTTCATCATGACCCCTTGAGCCAAATAGCAAGTTCCAGTAACCATATTGAAGCCCAAAACGAGCTCTACCCACCTATTTAACCCTTTTTCAATTTTGGATAATTTCAATTTTTAACTTTAACGAAATGATCAAATTAATTAATTGATGATCACTTTGAGTCAAATTTGCATTGAATGACCTGTTTGAGTTTTCTGGACACAGTCACCTACTTGATACTTAATCCTAATTTCAAATTGGATAAAAAGAATCATTTCTCCGTATTGTATCAAAATATGTAGGTTTTTTTTTTTAGTTCTCTAATCTTTTTGGTAAAGTATTTTCATGTATTGTACGAGAGCAGCTTACATTTCCATTAAAAAGCGAATGTCACTTATGTTCTCCCATTGCCTTAAAAGAATATACTCACACTGTGATGTTTTCAAGCTCTGAATTCATCATAGTTTCGAAATTTGAAATAAATATCAAATAAGCACCAGCCTAATCCAGCATTAAAAATAAGGTTGTTTCAGACGAATAAGGACACATACTAAACGATAACTTTCATGAGTTTAACTTATTTTTATTGATGAGATTGACATGCATGCAAGTGACACATTAATATTTATGATCAATAGCTAATCAAAATTTGACAACTAAGTTTTGAATGTATGTGTTTGAGCACATATTAGAAAAACCGTAAAAATAAACCTGGAACAGTTCGCACAACAGAACAGAAGATGTAGAAACTAGAAAGTTAGGAACGCCCAATGAGCTCTATATTTCGTTACAAGTCCACAGCATTCCTCGTTTTCAATAATATCAGAACTACAAGCTCTCTCTACACTATTGCACGAGACAGAACTAGAGACCATGGTCAATCTAGTACAAAAAAGTTTCATTCATGTATGTCTAAACACATGTACCAATTACCATGCATGAGCTTGGACACTAAATGTATTCATGCAGAATTTGAACACATTCAGATTCAAATCATTGTTTCAACCATCAGAACCATAACCTAATTTGCTTATTGATACAAACAGAGTTCTCTAATAACTGAGAGGTGGACCAGAGTCCGCCAGTTGGTTACGCTTACGCCCCTGATTGATATCTCCTGCATCAACAAAGGACGAAGAACGTTTATAAGCCACTTCAATTGGGAGATTTGGCCTCGAACAGTACGTGTGTGCGTTGAATGAATATAAACTTTGGCCACTATTTGATGGAATTCAAAATACCAGACCATAACTTTAACGTGAGAATGATTATACTGGTTCAACACATTTAATAATAGAACTTTAACCTGATTTGTGCACCAGCTCGTTCTGCCTCTGCTTGATATCTTCTGCCGCAACGCCCAACTTCTCGATTTCTTCTGCATCAAGAAAGGATGAAGAACATTATTAGATGGAATTTGGATTACCATACCATTTCAATTCATACACTTCGCCCGCTATTAGATGGAATTCAGATTATCAAACCAAAACAATTGTTCTAATATTATGAAAGGAAACTATATACAATCTCTACATTATGAGGTGCTTCTATTAATAGCACATACTTTTTCCGCATATCTCAGGCGGAAAAGAGAGCTGCTGACTACCATATTTTATGTACAATTACTCTGCCATTCTCCTATAAACCTTTGAACAGCTCAGAACTCTAAGCTATGCAAGTTGCATAGAAGGCAGGTTACCCAGTGAACTATCAACTCCATTCATGTCATTGTCGCTGCTAGTTTTAGAGAATTGAAAGACTGCAATAAGTAGAAACAATTCTTTATCGAACTATCTACCCCTATTAAATATACCCTCTCGAAATAATTATACCTTTAACAAATTTGTATCCTCGGACACCCAGCAACAATTGTCTCAAAACTTCCAGATAAACATCATGGAATCGGTAAATCCATCTATATTGTATATCTTATCTTAGAAAACATGTACAAGCACTCTACATCATGGAATCGGTAAATCCATCTATATTGTATATATCATCTTAGAAAACATGTACAAGCACTCTACTTATCTGTGTGTGGGCTTACATGAACCACAAACATGTGATTTATATCATGTGACAGTATTATGTTGGTCAGTACCTACTGCAAACCTCCTCCTTTATTCTGGCTCGGAACAAGCAGCGAAGGCTAGCTTATCTAGGTACAAATTTCCTATACAGAAAAATCTCACTCCACTTCCACCATAACTATAATTTAGATATGGCATTAAGAAACAGGAGTCCTAGAAATCTGATGTCCTAATTGGCTATGACAAATAGCACCGATTAAACATGATCCGTAGGTTTCACAGGAACAGTTATATCATATCGACCTTAAAATTATAGCTAATATATTTACACATGCTGACAACTTTGTCAGTAGCAGCTTTTAAGAGTTGAAAATAATACAAAAAAAATAAGCACGACAAGAAACAAATATTGTTCACTGAATATGTAATTGCATATAAGCCGTTAAAACACTGCTCACCTTTATATTTTGAAAGGTTGCTGATAAGCTCTTGAATCCCCTCCTTGTCCAAAGTATCCTTCAAGAAAGTTGCAGCTGCCACCACGTCTAGACTAACTTTCCCATCGCAATATCTGAGTTCAAACAATGTTTAAGTAATTAAAGGATGACCAAAAAAAATTCACCTTTAAAACCTCAACCAAACCTGAAGATAAAGAAAGAGTTTTGTTTGGATTGCAACCAACAACATTGAATATGACAGCCATAATAAAAACAACATTATTTATAGTCTTGGGAGTGTCACAAAATTATACACCAACAACATTGAATTTGACAACCATAATAAAAACAGTTATAGATTCTTGCATGTACAGATCTAATGGTTGACTAAGTGTATCATGTGTATTGACTCATTGAATTTTTATCATTTATATGTAAAGTGTAATATGGAAGCATCCTATTTACCGTTCAAGAACTCGCCAACGATAGCTAATTTTTGCACCTACGCCATCAGTTTCTTTTTCAAGTTTTTGGAGCATACCATTAGCCTGCAAGAGTAACATCAGATGATAGCGATTGATATCACAAGTGCATACATAACAAATGAAGTCCCTGTATATATTTTACTGTTCTTCAGTAAGGTGGGTGATTTAACATGCATACCCTATTTAGCAGTGCTGATGAATAAGTATCACCAACATCTGATTCAGCATCTATGCTATTCTCCTCCTGGGTAGCTCCATGTGCCTTTATGGCTTCCTTTTCACCCTCTAGAACCTTTTTGCCCTTAAAGCTACTATTAGGATTTATCTAAAAAAGAAAGTCTCTTGTGAGTAGTAAGTTAGGATGCACTTAAGATTAGACCATCCACAAACAGGGGTGATGTGAATTAACTCAGGATTTCTAGATGTAAATACACAATATACCACATTATTCAGAAAATGATTTAAGTACGACATAAAATGGCAAGATTAACCTGACGGGATTTATGGATTCATGGTCTTGTGGAAGCCAGAATTCTGTAACCTGATCATTTATAATGTGATTGCATAGAAACATCGGCGAGTAATTAATGATATAAGTCAGACAATTAATACACCATATAAAATTGTGGTTGACTGTTGACAGAAGTTCCGCAAGCACAAAGACAACCATTTTTCACTCTCATATGTGCGAGGATTGAGGAACATCAGTAAAAAGTGTGAAATGAAGAGATTGTTTGACTTGTGTACTACTGCCATTTCACTTCTCAATTCACATTATAGTAGTTATCAGAATAATAAGAACAATACCATCTCTAGTTATGCAGTACAGAGAAGCAAAAGATATTTCAAAAGTAGCCATTCAAAAGGACGGATTCCTTATGCTCATTAATAAGTAATAAAACATACCTCCTTATTGAACAGCCTCAATAAGTTGTCGCACTCCACACTCACATTCTACATGTATCAGCAGGAAAATATTAGTGACGTTGCAGGACAAAATTAATGAGATATTAATCATAATGTTTAAAAGCAATCTCATGTAAATATTGATGCTTACTAAAACAGAAGTTAACACAAATAATGCATCACTAATGACTTCACAAAGTTGCTCCCGGTCATCCACGGCTCTTGCTCTAGCTTGTTCTGGTGTGCATGCAGTCATCTCTTTCAGAGCCGCGTTATTTTGAATAGCACTAGATTGCTGCATTTCCGATATCTCTTTCTCTTCTTCTTCCTACAGAAACACAACATCAAACTGCTTCAGTTGGGATGATTAGTAAGGTCTGACTGTGTCTGCATGGCAAAGAGCAGTTGCAGATCAACAAATTACGTGCTTACATATTCTTAAAATATTTTGTTCGCTTATTATCTTGGCCTGATAGCCTCATTGAATTTATGTGAGCCGTATTTACTTTTTAGGATAAATATTTGCCTAGAAAAAGATGCTTCCTTAGGCCCCAGATACATCCACCTCTGGCAAAAGGTATGTTCTCATGGCTGGAACCATAGAGGTTGTATTTTCAAGGAAAATTTTCAATGCCTTAAATCTTATTAAAAATAAGAACAAACCTTGATGGCTTTTTCTTGCAAACATAGGGCGTTGATTTTTCTTTTATTGTCTAATATAGGATCATTGCATGGTGAGGATGCCAGACCAACTATATAAACCAATTCATACGGAAGTGAAGACAGTGTAGCTTGCATAGCTTCTTCAGGCTTAAGCTTTTTGGTCCCAATGATGCCTCTGCAAATCACAGAGGATGATTCTTATAAAACAAAATTAGGACAAAAGTAATAGATTAACTGTAAAGTTATAAAGAAACTGGTGAGTTTCGAGAAAAAATTAAAAGCACAAAAGACAAAATGATTGTTAAATATACCTGGAGATGATGAGAAATGAAGATGACAAAGCATGATTAAGTGATAAATCCAACCAATCACGAAGCTGCACAAGGAAGCTATATAAGTGAAACATAATATCCAAGCTTCTTGTAGTAAAGAACTTTACTTTTTAAAAGCTTCAGATCATGGCCTTTCCTAGTTACTTAACATAATAGTTTTGAATATGCTGTTAAATAAATTCTTAAGCGAAGGGATGCATCTTAAGAGGTAAACTGAACTGTTTTCTTTTTAAAGATTTGATAGTTTTAATGTCATTATAGAAAGATTAGAATCTAACGTTGAGTAGTATCACTAATATCTATATTCAATATACTTTTTTAAAAGCAAATTAAGGCCTGCTAGTTTTTTAGAATATGTGCGAAGTTCCCAACACTTCAATGAACAAACTCGCGGCTTTCTCTATATTCATTCTGCAAGTTTATTCAATAAAATCAAGTTTAGAACAAATGAATAAAATCTCACAAGATAGTCACAACTCACAACAACGAATAAGTAAGTGCCTATCTGGTAACATTAGTTCCGCACAAATTTCATGTTTAGACATAGATCCACCAGGAAGAACATAATAACAATTTTCTAACATATAACAGAAGTGTTACCATTAAGCATGGAATACCTTACAAGGTTGACTACCCTGATCAGTGATGCATCGAAAAAACTAGCACCCAAGGCATTGTTTCAATTAAGGCCGGAAACTTTGGCTACTGAATTTTAAAGGTTCAAAAACATATTTGTTAAACGCGCGCAGATGCTCAAAGGCGTGCTTCCTTATTCCTTTTCTTCATCTTTTCACCTCAATCTGCTCTGTTTCTATTTCAATTTGTTATTTTTTCAGTGCGCTATTTTTCTTTATGCCATTAAGGTTTTATTTCTGTTGACCAAATTCATTTTGGGTCTTAAGACTCCTATAATCTGATTTAAATGAACAATCTAAATAATTTTGTTTTAAAACATATCTGTCAATTTTCAACGAAGTACGCTTATGTGTCTTTGCGCTGCGCTTATGCACTTGTAGCATGCAGTAAAGTGCTGCATGAAGCTACAACTATGCGATGCACACTGACCTCGCTTCGCGCTTTTTAACAAATATGTTCAATAAACAATAAATAACCAGTGAAGACAAATAGGACATCATTCAAGCAAAGTTTTAAAATGTATGCTTCTTTCCCGGATATTAGTTATCAGATGACAACTACAAGTTTTTATATGTGCACAAAAACCTGTTGCTGCATTTCTTCCGCCACATGGATTCCTCGCTCTCTACAAGCTTTACGAACTTCAGTTTCCGAGAGCGCCTCTACGCCCTTCGATTGGATCAATTTGTCATCGTTTTTAATCCTAAATCCAGAAGATATAGGTATCAATATAGAAATGTATGCATTATAATAGCGCTTAAATTTTTTTTACTGCATTCAAGAAAACGTGCCCTGAAAGTTATCTGCAATTTAAGTTCAATCAAATTATTAACATTATGTCTTGCAAAGGACTCTAAAACAATAACTTTTGTAAAGATAGTATATCTTTTGTGGTATGATATAATTATTAAAGAAGTCATCTATCTCATTCTTAGCAAGCTGCTAATGCCTTTAAACAATAAAATCTTGACATGCATGTTAGTGTTTTTGATATTTTTTTACAAGTCATCATCTTATTCCTGCACTTTATAGCTTAGCACAAATAATGAGTTTATTTGTGAGAAGCCTTGAAAGCACCTATTAATTATACAGTCCTCTATAAGATGAGGTCCATAAACTTGTAAATTTAGCCCGTCATTTTTTGGATGTTATGAAGGAAAAAGCTTTTTAATGTTTATGCTACGTCAGGAACTAGCATTTCTGCACAGGGTCAATGAGAAATCAGGAGATTGAGAAAGAGAAATCACTGAGCAAATATATGTAGAACACCGTATTTAGAGGATTCTAGGTAGGATTCTACTAGTATTTATAGTAGGATCTCGAGTCTCGACATATTAACATGCATCTAAATATATGCATTTCAAGATGTTATCCGTCAAAGACGAAGCACCTGTAAGGATCCTAATCACTTCTATTATCCTGTATTACTTATTTCATAAAAACCTTCTTAAACAGCCAGTTAGTAGATTGGACTCAACTAAATATTCTAACAGTGCCACAATGTCTATCTACTACTTCAGTAAGATCACTTCTATTTATTACATTGTAACAGATTTTACCTAGTTTTGTTATTACTTATTGATTGAGATATATGAATGTGTTTGTGTATCTGTTCTCTTTAAAAAAAAGTGAGCTACTAGAAAAACAAAATTAAGAGTAACTTTACCACTTAAAACTTTTCTAATCAACATCTAAACGTCTAAATCTTTAGCTTAAAAGATGTTAGTTGATAACATTGTTGTTCCGAGATTTCTGATGATGCTGTCCGAATTGAAGATTTCAAGCAAGTCAATCAGATTAGTTTAGTTAGATAAGTATTAGAGTTTGAGTTGTTGTTAACTTAGTTAGTTGGATATACATTGGCTTATCTATTTCAAAACAAACTCAAACTAGATAAACCTATTTTCAAAACAAATTTATCTTTTAAGGTTTATCTTTTTTAACAAACTAACGGGTTTGAATTTCAAATG
>PHNY01285030.1:564-19253 GCA_003724115.2 Anethum foeniculum | reverse complement strand
GGGGGGGGGGGGGGGGGGGGGGGGGGGGGGGGGGGGGGGGGAGTTTGTAACTGAGCAGAATCGAATGCTGCACTATTCAGCTTGCCTCATCAAAAAGCAGCTATTAAACTGCTCACAAGTTTTTCCGAGAACGAGTTCAGTTTACATGTTAATAAACATAGAATATCATTATTATGGACTGGACATTATACAAATTCATCTAAAATTGATTTTATAAAAGATGTTGAAAAGAATTTGAATTTGTTGTTACTAATATCAAGCATGTACTTGGTTTTAGGACTAGTTAAATACTTGATTGACATAGTGTTGCAATTAGTTAATAATTACTGCACTTAATTGCTAAGTGCATTAGTACAACCAAGAACTTAATTGAATGATAGACGTTGTTGCCAAGTTTGTTCATATACATTTTGCTGCTTTGCGCACAAATTTGTAACTCGATTTTTTAGCCATGTTTCTGTGCCAACTATATTTTTTCTCCTAGGTACTGGCCATGCTGTTTAACTGTTTTTACTTGTTGCTTTAGTCAAGGTAAATTACTCTAACAAGAATATCAATATCTTTAAAGAGTGAAATTGTTCTCACACAAATGCAATGCAATAAGTTATAGTCGCGCTTACAAGATATGAATCTGATACATATGTTGTGTGCTAAATTCATTTAACACGTCGCATAAATTTCTGAAGACTATCAATTGAGAATACGTGTAAAAAGATTGAAGTTTGGTTACCCTGGGTCCTCAAGTTGTCTCATAATAAGAGAGCAAACCATGTTGAATAATCAAGGCCAGATAACTATATGTGTGAATATTACCTCTGAGCAATATTAGAATTGTTGCCTGCCTGGCCTACTTCACCTTCTATGGTTGTGAATCAATAGAAGGACTTCACATGTAGCTGGTGGGCTTGCATTTATCATTTGGGGTACCAGAAGTTTAATGTTTCTTTCTTTATCTCATACTACTAGCATATGTGATGTGATAAACTGATAATACAGAGGCCTGAGTATAATGTATTAATTGTCGATTCCACTTGGGCTAAAAATCTCAAGCATGACTCAATCTCTTGACTGTTCTCTGATTACTGGAGAATTATTGTTACTTCTTCACACATTCTCCAAACTAAACCAAAACTAAAAACAGTGTTTCCAATGATATAACATCCTCTCGACTGCTTTCTTAAGTGGGAGTTCGAGGAATTCGAGTATCAATTAGTAACATATGTAGAGATGCAGTAATGTTTTGTTAATGAGGTAAAGAGAACCGCTAGATTTTAATAATTTGGCCGGCAATATGACATTGCCAAATCAACTGCTTATATGATCATCACAAAAAAAATTATTAAATTGTAACTATCGGCTTCTCAGGTGTGTCATCATTTTAGTAGTTGTATCTTTTCTTGTTTTTTCTTCTCTATCTTACTTCCTGGCATATATGGCCGTCTCATTTATATGCTCTATCTACCAATTTGTTTGTCACCTTTTGTAGTTTTGCGTCCTATTTTTTTTATTCAGCAAAGTCTCTTTTGTTGCCTCAACTCAATAACTTCACAAATGTCATTTTTTGGTTCTCTTTGACTCTCTTATTGGTTAAGAATATAACCAACTCCGCGAGTTCAAATAGTGAAGGAGAGTTTAACAATATTATGCCGTTCCAAATGTTTTCTCTAACTTGAACTTCGAACAGTCATCTATTATCTTTATATTTTGATCAAAAAAAATAAGGAGAATAATAGCAGGGTTCATATGACAGGACCTTTTCCTGGTAATGCATAACCTGATTTCAGACAATCAACTAAAGAATTTACTGGAGTTGAGAATTCAAAACAAGAATTCATCGTAATTATTCTTTTTAACTTCTTCTAGCCAATGGGCATCTCGAAGATTCAGTATTCACTTAGTAACATAAACTGACAATTTATATTTCCACTGAAATTTATCACATATGACAAGGTAGGTGTTGATTTGACTTGTAAAAAAGAAATGGTATTAGTTCATTATTAAATAAATGATTGTTTGCCGAATTGGTTTGAATGAGTTATTGTGGGGGGGTTAACTTAATGAGACATTAAGAGAAACTATAAAAAGAAGTTGCTTGTTTTAGTTCTTATCTGGTTCATCTGGCATATATAGCTTGAAAGGTTTTTTTTCCCAGAAATGGCTTCTTTTTCAGTGGAGGATTTTGTTGGGAATGGATGTCTGAAAGAGTTGCTTCCAAAGCTGTTAGAGGAAGGCTGGGATGATGTACCAACTTTAAAGATTATGAATTCAGAGGATATGAAAGCCGTAAACATGACTCAACAACAAAAGGTTTGTTCACTATCTTGTATATACACTTTTATCTTGTTAATACAATTAATTTATTGATTTTCACCAAAAGTACGAGTTCAAATGACATGATTTTATCTGATCTACTGAAGGATGCACTAGAAATAAGATCCTATGTTCATGATCGCGCCTTGATGCAATACGCAGACAAACTGGAGGCCTCACAAAAATGTCTTCCTGAGCTTTTAAATTTAAGTTCAGCAGATCTGTACTCACAGATTGGCATGAAAAGAGGTCATCTAGCGCGGTTCACACAAAGAACCAGTAATGAATATGCAGCAGATCCTTTGCCAGCATCAATGACACGCCCCATGAGACAAAGAACTATAACGCCATCTAGAAATGATAGTGTTTACAAGAGTGGGCTTATGTCTATCAACTCCAGAAAATTGCAAAGTATGGTTAGATCAGCACCAGCAGGCAATAGTATAGCTTATGATGTAACAATTGAGCAGTCCTTATCTGATTTTAAAATGAAAGATGGACAAATCTTTAAGGGAATTGTGGCCGCGGTGCCTGATGAACCTAGAGGATGTGGCTGTGTACAGTCCCCGCCTATTATTGAAAATGTTGCGCCATACTCTGTTATTGATAACATCTCAGTTCAAAAGTTAACTCCAGAATATAAAATTGGAATGGAACGTTTGGTAAAAACAAAGACACCTCCAATGAAAGCCTCAGAACTTTGGCGTCACAAACCAGCCGTGCTTCTCTGCCTCCGCAGACCTGGGTAATTTTTTTATATAAATTTCATTTTTATTCTGCATTCTGATCATAAACTTGGAAAAGGAAGCAAACATTTTTTTAAAACATGCATAATCAGTTATGAAAATGTAACAAAGAGATTAGAAGCTCTACCGACCTAACGATTTGTGGAACCAGGCAATTAGAAAAGTCATATGAATTTCTGTTTATGTTTATGTTTATGAGATTTTTAGTGAACACAAGTCAGAAACGGCATAACATTAATGATTGTTGCTGTCTGAAATGGAAATTCAGGTGCATTATGTGCCGAGCTGAAGCACACAAGCTATATGCAAGAAAACCAATATTTGATGCACTTGGAATTCAGTTATATGCAGTTCTTCACGAACACATAGAAGCAGAGGTATGTAGTCAAATTTATGAAGGCTTCAGATTTTTCAATTTTCAGTTTCTGTTTTCGGCACAAGGGTCGTGGTAATTAATAAGCTAAAGAATCTATATATTACAATTTAAGATATCAACAAATATCTATTTCTCGAGATCAGGTAAAGGATTTCTGGCCAAGATACTGGGGTGGCGTCGTACTCCTTGACAAGAGCAGAGAATTTTTCAAGGCTTTAGGTGGTGGGAGCCTTTTGAAAGACAAGTTTGTTTCAGGATTTCTGTTTAATCCTCGAGCCATTGCAAATTACAAGCGTGCGAAAGCAATGGGTATAGATTCTAACTTCAGAGGAGAAGGTGAAATAAAAGGAGGACTATTTATTGTAGGCAAAGGCAAAAGTGGAATTGCATATCAATTCATAGAAAGGAACTTTGGAGACTGGGCACCTATTGCTGAAGTCATTGAAATTTGTGCTCGGCTACAGGTACCGCTCCTATGATTCTCTCTCCTTTTTTACTAATTAATTACACAAACCAGGAGTCGAACTCTTGCGAGAGGTCGAGAGCTCGACCATTGCACCAACTAGGAGTCGAACTCTTGCGAGAGGTTAAGAGCTCAACCACTGCACCGATCCTTTGTTTGCTCGTATGATTCTTTAGTACTACAGTAATAAACTTTCAGATTTTAATAAACTTCTGTTGTCACATGCAGAATCAACATCACAGTCATGAGGGTGACTCTACAAAATCACTGCAGGAATCTGAATATGTTTAATTTATAAGTTTGTACATCTTAACGGCTGTACTATCAATTTTTTTGTTTTCCATATATGTAAAGGATGGTGATTATGTAGTATTCTACTGGTGATTATGTAATTCTTGCATCCTCCGCCGAAGTAAAGATGGTTATGATTATATACTATATGTTGAAACCTTATAAATTTGGATACAAATGAAGCATTTCATCTAGTAATGGCAGTTCTTTCGGCTTTAATATATGGGTTTTGAAGCAAAAGCAAAATTTATTTTGATTCTTTATACGAAGGCAAATGATAAAAAAAGATGAACCGATACACAATCTGAATGGTATTATAATCAAATAAAAAGGATTGCCGCCCCATACTAATCAGTTAATACATTGCTCACTTGATTATACAGGCTCTGACACTGGTTAATGCATTACACTTGCGCAACTTTTAGCCAGATCTGCTGTATAAAATTTACAACAAAACCTACATATCTGGCCCAGGCATAGATATTTACTGCAGCTATGCTTCAAAGATGTACTTTGTTCAAAGACCAACTACAGCCTCATTGCCATTGATACTTCGTTTTCTGAATCTTAATACAAAGATAACCCGCAGCATGGTAGAGATCTTAGAGCAAAAATATGGTGATATCATACCCCATAATCCTCGCGCTAACCCTAAAGAAGCTTTTATGTGCATGCAAGGTTCTCATAGTTGTAATGGAACATAAACAAAAGTGATTCATCAGTTAGGTAAAAAATTACAATCAGAGTTCAGCTTTCATATGGACTGTTTGCAGAGGCCCTACATGTATTCAAGAAACTTTTTTAATTAGCTCAGAATTCAGAAACAGGTGCAGAGTTATAAGTACAGGCGTATATGAGAATATTCGCAAGTTATACCTTGTAAATCTTCTTCGTCGAGAGTGATATTAGAATTAAGACCCATTTGCACGATATTGTGGAGCTCATCCTCCCAGACATTTGGTACCTGCAGTTGGATGAATCAAATTGACGTTACTAGTGAGATTTTTGTTTACAACCTGCTATCTAATAGGCACTATGAAGTATGAAGCTTGCTCATCCTACAAGATATATTTTGATTCCAATAAAGTTTAAAAATTGAGAATTTTTGGATTACAAACATTATAAAGTGTTGCTTTTATCAGTGTTACGTAATAGGGATCTGAAAAATATTGTTGCACACTACCAAACAGGCATAGATAATTTATGTGTGCGTGTAAAAGAGAAGAAGATCAAAACATGACAAGAAGTAACCTGAGAATTAGGCTCTTTATATCCTCCACTCATGGAGGTCAAATGGGAAGTAAGGCTTCTCCGAAGTTCATCTGGAGATGGTCCCATGCCAGCAAGACCGGCTTGAATTAGTCCAGGTTGTGGCAGATGCATTGGAGCATAAGGCATAGACATTCCAGGATGAAAGCCAAGCGTAGAAGAAGGGCCAGCTCGTGATTGAAGGATCTGCGTCAAATTGCACATATTTTGAGAATAACATGTAGTTGACATAAATTAATGCATCAATCAACGTCAAATGACTTAGGGTGTGTCACGTGTGCTGGTGTGGTTGCTCTTACATCTTTTGCTAGAAGCCCTTCAATGTTAAAATCCAGCCGAGGATTAACTGTTGCAAGCTTCATGGAGAGAAACTGATGCAAATCAAGAACATAAAAAAGCAGATATTAGTTTCTATTTTTGTAATCAAAGAATATGATGCACAACAATAATCCACAATTCCACATTATAACATAAATAAATTATTAGTATAAATGCATGCGAACTTCAACAACTTCCAAGAAATTTTAGATGATCAAACACTTATAATGATTAGGTGAAGTACTGCAGCTATCGTTATTCTGAAAAACGGAATTAAAACAGTAATGACAGATATTTGTTAGATGCACTATGCCTATCAACCAGAACGTTGACCAAGGTTTGGATTCTCATGCTGTTTGTATGGGAACTTGACACATAAAAGGAGAAAATGCCTTAAAAGAAGGAATACAAGTCTAAATTAAAAAAGCATGGATTATAGTCATGAAAAAATTGACTACATACCTCAACTTGTCGTTGTAGTGATTGAACATAATTAATGATTTCATCCAGCATAACTGCTTTACCAGTGACCTGAAAAAATCATCAGCTTTCTTGAGTGAACTTCAAAAGAAAAACTGTATACAGTTTCCCAATTAATTTTTGAATACAACTAACCTTGCTGCAACCTGGTACAAGATCTTGAAGAAACTTCATTCTTTCACTGATCTTCTCCCTTCTCACCTGTTATACCAGTCAAACTTGATAAACTTTTCTTTCATTGTTCTTTACAAGATAAAAAATTCTTTCTTTTAATAACAGAATGAAATATTACTCTTTCTGCAAGACTATGGCTATTGGTTGCTTGCCCTCTTCTTGCTCGTACATGTATGTATTCTTCCTTGTTCAAATCGGAAGCCTGAGAACCTTGTTTACCATGTTTACCACTAGGCTTATTGATAGCCGGAGATGGATTTTGAACACCCTTCAGTTGTTTTTCTGAGTTATCCATCGTAGCTTCAGGTGGATTTGAAGTGCCCCTGCCTTGATCAAGCTCAGTATCCTGCTAAATACATGTAAAGACGGTCAATCAAGAGGGAACTAAACCCAACTAAGCAATTTATATTAATTACGAGAAAACAGTAGTAAACATTTAAATTAGTTATGAAAAACAATAGGAAACACGGTTTACCTGATCAATTCTTTTCCTTTTTTTAAAGCCATGTGTCTTGGCAGGAGTTCCTCCACTTCCCAATGCAGACGGCTCAGCTTGAGCACCCCCGCTACTAAATTCAGCTTCATCTGACTCAACACCAGGCTCACACAAAGCTTGTTTTTCTTGATCATTCGACCTTAAAAAGCTGTTATTTCTCCCATTATCGATCGGGCTCCCTCTACTAACTCCATGCTCCATAGGCATTGTATCATCCTTGGATTTTTCAACCGTACTCATCTCATTTTTCTGGGACTGCCCTCCAGATACTGATTTCAATCTACTGCCTGCAAGAATTTCCTGTGTCCCTTGCAGCAGTGCTGGACCTCTAGTATAAGTACTCATAGATTCTGGAACACTAAAAGGGTTTGCTAAATCACTAAAATTTCCTCCACTAAAACATGAAAACCTCGCAGCCCGCTCGATGAATCCTGAATCTGTTGGAAACTGAGATAAGCTATGAGGAACCATTCTAGTAGATGTTGGTAAAAGCATATTCTCTTTCAACATTGGATTATTAGGATTCCAGCCCATATCAATTGCCCTCTCCAAATCAGTTCTTGCCGGGCCGAGATCACCTTTTCTAAATCCAAATGCACTTGAAGAGCTGGCATTATTTTGTACATTGACATCACAAAACCCCATGTTCAGTGAATTTGTTGCGGGTTGATCCCAAATATTGGTGCAGAATGAATCCACCATAGATGCAGTGGAACAGGGAGAAGACTCCATTAGATCTCCTTTACAAATCGCCATGGGATTTTCAGCAGGAATCAATCCCAATGATGAATTTGTGAGATTAGCACCACTAAGTCGCCAATCCGATGGAATGTCTTGTGCATTGTAGTTCCTAGAATCCTCATCCCCTCTTTCAGCCTCATTTTTATCTGGGCTTCCCCTATCCATATCCCCCTTCCCAAAAAGCAGAAAAAGAAGCCAAAACCAAATATGCTTCTCTCAAGTTGTCATACAACAATCAACAATCACTCTATAAAAAATAAAGTTGCAGGATTGTTATTCAAGAAAAGCCCTAAATTCAAAAGAACAAAAGGGAAAGTGCAGATTCTGACCCTAGTAAAAACCTCAACTTTACTTCAAGAAAGAGAAATTATAATCAGAAAGCAATTGTACAGCCCATCTACAAATCATAAGCTAAATCAAAATGTAAAGCATTAAATGGAGAAAAGCCAAGACACATGATTATTCACCAAACTCACCCACTATTTACAAAGCAGTCACTGAATTGTGTCCAAGATTTTGAAAATCACCCAAGTAAAAGTCCCTCAATGAAAAGGAAACACAACCCAAATTCATAAATGAGCTAACAATCATACATTAATCAGACAATACCATTGATTACAACATCATAAATAAGCATTTAAACCCTGAAGTTGGCAGTAGTAAATAAATAAAAACCACCCCTTTAACTCAAAAACAAAGAAAAGACCAAACTAAAAGTAGGAAAAGAAAAATACCCATTTCAGATTCTGTGCTACTACTTTTGTAACTCTGTAGTACATCACCATTCTGCAAAGCCTTCTTTTTTCACTGATAAAAACTTTTGCTTGAATTTAGGGACTTCTCCTGAAAACCCTTCTTTTTTTAGCTCTTAACTCACAATCCAAACAAACAGTTTGTCCTATTTAATGTACTATACTCACTTCTCAGAGCTTCTGCAACAAGAAAATAAGAATAAAATTTAAAGGGTATTTCAACAACCTGAAAAAGAAGACTAATATCAATGGTCCTGCATTTATACCCACGCCTGCATCAAAAAAAGAGCTCTTGATGATTAACCACCGTCACTGCTACTGTAAACAAATACTAAAAGATATAATATTATATACATATAAAATTATTAATACATGTACATTTCTTTACCATTTACTAGTGCATAAAGTAGTAAACTTTGTTTACAAATCTTTAAAATATTATTACTAATTTTATCAAAGATCTTGAATTTAATTTAGTTTAGTTGGGCTAACTTTACTTTAAGGCTACTGCTACTACAATAATTTACATGGACAGTACAATAATTATACAAGGTTGAGCTAGCAACTGACATTGCCAACTCTCTTTGGACTTTTCTTTCATCTTTTTATTAAATTGTCCTTGATTATACATTGAAATATGAGCCTAATAGTCTTTAACTGGTTAAGTTTCCTAGATACACTCCATCTTTTTCTAATCTTTGTTTCACTGTTTCTGGCAGTAATGCTTAGTATTAGTTTACTTAAACTTGAAGTAGTTTAGTGGCATTTCTTTCTTTGGTTGCTTCATTTGCTTATCCATCTTATTCATATTCTTCTTTTAGAGGGAACAATTATGGTTTTTTCAATTCAAAATGTAAGTATTTTATTGAAAAAATCCATATATTATTCAAAAATTTCCAAGAAAATCGTTTTTTAAGAATAATATTTGCTCATTTAACATCCTACTTACGGAACGGTATTCTTTTTTGAAACCGAAAATTTTTACGCAAATCAATGCTCTATCCGTCCCTTTATACATGTTCATATTTAAATAATTTTAAAAATTATGCTTAAATGGAATCGAAAAAAGAGAGAACAAGTATTTTAAACTAATTCTTTTTTAAAAAATACATGTATAATTGGACGAATGAGTAATTAGTATGATGGTGTACTTTAAATATTTTTACCTGAAGCTAGATTTGATATATTACAAGTTTAACCTTAGAGCAAGTCCAAGATTGCCTTAAAGTATTGTCCTAAACTAAAATTTGTGACATTTTGGATAAATATGTGCTTCAATAATATTTTAGTGGTGCCTTAAAATACTAGGACATCCATCACATGCCTGAGGCATCATGCCTTATTTCATTACTTTCAATAAAAAAAATTATTTTCCTCATTTTCTACACATCTCTTCTCTCTCATCTATTCCCTTCCCTTTCATTGTAATTCAAATATATTTTTTTTTCTGATAATAAATATATTATTATTTTAATAATAAGGCACAAATATAAGGCAAATTGTTGGAGTAGATATACAATATTTTTGTCTTAAATTACTAGAATACTATATTTTATTATATTTATAAGGTATCTACTAGGATATTGTTGGACTTGCTCTTACTAAATAAGTACTCCCTCCCTCCCATGGAATAATATACATTTGGTTTGAGCACAGAGGTTAAGAAAAAATATAATTTAAGGAGAAAAAGTAAGAAAAGTGGGTAAAGCCGGTTAATATTTTATATATAAAGTGAGTGTAGTGGAGGAAAGCAGTGGATGTAGTTGAATTTTTATATTATAAATCTATACCAGTAGTAACTTTTGAAATTATTGAAATGAATGATACATCCAAAAAAGTAAAATGTATTAAATTGAAAGGGACATATGAAGTATTATTATTAGTATAATTTGTCCTAGCATCGCGTAATCAAATTATTTTCCAGCTACCATTGGATTTAACAACAATGTTCTGACCAAAGAGTGAAAAATGTTTAGCTAAAAGGAGTGAACGCTAACCAAGTGCAACTGTGCAAGGACTCCAAAACAAAATGTTTGGTAAACATAAACTCTCAAGTATATGTCATTATCGTGGTCCTCACTCGACATAGACATGTAGCTCTCAAATCTATTTTTCTCAGACAAACAGCTCTCAAATCAATAACATAGATCATCTACATAACCAATTCTATAACGTTTATTAATTTTTATTAATAAGCAATATAAATTTAATTTCACCTCTTTTTTATTTCATCTTATTTGGACTTTTATATGTTTTATAATTTTATATATATTAATTTTAATAAAAAAATTTGGTCTATTCCTTTTTTATTTCTATATATCTCATAATTATATATATTATATAATATTATTTTAATAAAATAATAAAAAATTTATAATTTTTATTTTAATTATAATTCTTGATTTGTTTTTTCTATTGAGCACGTACAATATAATTTCACATTATAAATTAATTGGAAAATGGTAGTCATAGAGCACCTATGCTCATTTTCTAACGCGTAATGAATACATAATTATTCACTAAATATCGTGCCACAAGCGTGTGTTCATAATATATTTATAAATATATATAATTATTAATTCATATACTTTTCACTGTGTTATATATCAACGAGCCTGTTAACACATAATATTCATAAATATGTACATGAACTATATTAATAAACTTGTTCATGAATATTGTAATTAAACTTATTTGCGAACTGTCGAGCCATACTGTATTATACTCAAGATCACTCATTTACAAATCGAATTTTAAAATTGTGTTCATGTTCGATTCGTTTATAAACTGAACCGAACTCGAGCAGAATTTTTTTCGAACCGAACACCAAACAATTCATGAGCGTATTGACTCATTTACCGCACCCATATATACTTCCTCTGCTCCAAGTTATGTGATCGAGTTTGACTAGCATGTTCTTTAAGAAATTAAAGTTTAACTCCAATATTAACTACGAAAATGATGTTAAAGTTAAGAATTATATGAATGTGTAATTGTAATAATCTTAAATAAATGTTAAAAATGAGAGGTACATTCTTTTTTAGACATCCAAAAAAAAGAAAGCAAATCATATAAAATGGGACAAAGAGAGTATAACTTTATCAATATTATTTTATAATACTTATAAATATTTAGCAAATATCTCTTTTAATTCGATTCTTATTAGTTGATTTGTCAAATACATGTTTTTACTTGTAAGATAAGCTAAAAGGGACCAATAATTCTACCCTCGCCCACAAGCTTATACGTGGATTGAATCGCTGTTGATGCAGTGTATATACAGTAGTCGTGTGAATAACATATGGGCATTGATGAGTTATATCCATGTCAGAAAAGTTGGTTAGGGGAAAAAAGAAATCTTTAAATCACATGTCAAGAATCTGAGGGGAGGAGTACTTCTGTTACTCTACCCAGAAGGCAGAGCCCAACTACTAACCATAGCTATACAAAAACCCTGTCATGGAAGAGTCAAACTGTCAAAATGCTTTTCACATCATCATCATCATCATATATATGCTCCCTAGTACTCCTATGAATTTGATTCAAATATGCCTTGTTTGACTGCTATTTTATTTGAAACAAGTTGGTAGCATGTGTACAATTTATCCTCTTCCGATGGTTCCATAAGCTATTTTAGTTGACCTGCAGGGGTCAATTATTTATTTGTTTCGTCTTTTTTAATTCATTTTAGTAAATTTATATTTTTAAATTTTAGTAAAAAAATAGTGATCAAGTGTATAATATTTAGCACGAACGTCTCTACCGTCTCTAATAATGATACGAAGAAGAAGGGTGCGTAACATTTTTAAGCTAAAAGGATGTTCAAAAACATGTCGGGAGAAGTCAAAAGTTTATATTTAAAAGTTTCTGTATTGAAAGTATATATTATATAACTCATATCCATTTTGTTTTGTTTAGTTGTTTATTCATTTATTATATAGAAATAAGTATTTAATTTATAAAGAGATCATTTATATATCTTATATGAAGCGCTTATTATTAAAACTAGCTTATTGCCCGTGCAATGTACAAGTTGTACGGTTTGTATTTTTTTTGATAAATATGATAATATATTTAAAAATTCAAAATACTGTAATATTTTATGTAAAATCGTAAGAACACAAACTATATAAAAGAATTACGAAACTCACGAAATATTCTTTAATTCAGTGATGATTTTAAAACTATTATTTACGTAAATTTTCTAGAAACTGAAGAGAAAAAACAGTTACGAATTTCGTATTAAGTAGTTTATTCAATTTAGGATACCTACTTAACTAATCTATCCAATCTAGAAGACGTACTTAGTTTAGGTTTAGAATAAGAAGATAGAATACTCTCTTATTTCAGATCCAACGGTTATCTTCTATTTAATTCAAGATCTAACGGTTCTTATTACATTGGTAGTACAGAACCAAATATTTGGATAAGATTCCTCTTATGCATATTATATTATACTAGCTTATTACCCGTGCAACGTACGGTTGTACTGTTTTCTTTATTCGTATATTTTTTATAATTATAATCATATATTTAAAAGTTCAGGACATTGTAATACTTGATGGAAATAGTAAGAACATAAACTATGACAGAGTAATATGAAGATTTTTTTTTTTGTTGGGATGGAATATGAAGATTAATAGTTTAATTGAAAATATAATATTAAATAATAAATCAAAGACTAAGAAATTCTTTTCGTCTCCATGAAAACTTCATACATTAAACGTACTTTTTGTGCAAGATTAGTCTAAATATTCTCCCTAGACTTTTGATTAAAGTGTTTTTTAATATATTTGAAACTAATAAATAAAATATTAGATTTTATATAATGTACTTAAATCTACTAATATAAATATTATATATTAATTTATCATTGAAAGTTGAATTATACATTTTGAGTATTAGATATTAAATATGTTATTAATAAAATTTTGAAGTTATAAGTAAATTTAAATATGTTATTGGAGAGAAAAAAAATTATCGGGTTTCGTTCGATTTATTTTGACGATTTTACAACCTACACGAAACTCACGAAATATTCTTTAATTTAGTGATAATTTAAAAAGTACTCCCTCCGTCCCACCCAATTCTTTACATTGGGGGACGGGGGCTCGGCACACATTTTAAGGCTCCTATAAAGTACAGTTCTCTAATTTTTTTTAAAAAAATTTCATCTAAATAAAAATATAATGTTTAAATTTTTATACAAGAAAAGAAAATTTTAAAAATAAATTATGGAACTATATTTTACAGTAACCTTAAAATGCGTGCCAAATATTGGAAAAAAACTGTAAAGGAATGGGTGGGACGGAGGTAGTATTATTTACGTAAAATTTTCAAGAAACTGAAGAGAAAAAAAATAATTAAGAATTTTGTATTAAGTATTCATACTTACTTAACTAATTTATTCAATTTAGAAGAACTAGTTAGTTTTGGTTTAGAAAATAGAATATTCACTTATTTTAGATCGAACAACTATCATCAATTTGATTCAAGATCCAACGGTCCTTATTACATTGGTAGTACATGACCATAATTTTAATAAGATCCCTATTATGCATATTATATTATAAGGATATAATAAGGATGTAATTATGAGAATGCATAAAATTAATATTATTATTTTTATATGTTGATAATATTTTGCATCCAAAAATATTATTGTCGAAAATGCAGTAAGCAATGTTGCAAGTAGTAACATTTGATGAGTAGTTTGACTCGGATTATATATATAGCTCCAGAATGAATAAGATTAACTGACGTTATGGCGAAATCTTGAGCAAAAGTTATAAGGTAAAATTCCTATATTCTTGAAAAAGTTATTGAAGGTTATAGAATTTTATAATTTTTAAAATTTAAAATTTATTTTACATACAACAATACATATAATATATATAAATTATTTATATTATAAAAGATATACTAAAATTATGTATGTTAACACTTTTATGTCAAAAAACTATTTGTAAATGTAATTTTTATAATATGATAATCACAACGAATAATTAAAGATAATAAATATGATTCTGAATAATTTAAAAGTTATTAAATAAGAAAACCTATCATAAATTATTATCCAAAAATATTTTACATACACGTAAAGTACATAAAAATGTATATTAATCAAAAAATATCATTTTATGCAAAAATGGAGATTGATATTTATTACTACAAATTTTTCAAAAACTATTAACTATTATAATAGAATAATTATTAAATTTTACTACTAATCTCAACTTAAACCTAAAATTTTATCAATTTAAAAAATTAGGGCTTTCTTCAAAAATACAATTTTTTTAATTTTTTTTGCAAAAATACGTTTTTTTTAAAAAATTATTTGCAAAAATATGATTTTTCAAAACTTTTTGCAAATTTACAACTCCATCTAACCAATGCTACCTCCAATGCAACCGCATGCAATAAAAAAATCAAGTTATTTTTCAATAAATGTAAATAAAATTGCATATATGGTTGATTTTAGTTGTAGATCGTATTTTTCTAAATAATTTAAAAAAATAATAAAATTGTAAAAGAATTTTAAAACGTAGATTCTCCAAAAATTATCAGTATCTACTAATTTAGAGTGTTCCACCGTATATCTATGTAGGAGTATATAATAGGGTTAAACATTGTTGGATTTGTTAAAGGAAATCTTATTACTCCTGAACTTAATTTACTCGTACTAGGAGTACAATATGCTTGCTGTTCATGGACTGTCAATCTCTCTCATTATTTCTCTCATGTCATTATTAGTTGGCATTGGGACTTGCAATCACCAAGACCTAAACTTTAAACAAATGAAACCTTTACTTTAAACAATCTTTTCCGTGGAAGCCTTAGCAGGTTAGTAGTGATGATTTGTATTGATTGGGTTGATTCTATTTCTACAAGATACTCTCTCTCTCTTATTATTACTAGTATCCTTTTCCAAAGATTCAGTAGATATTAACCAGCTCTTAGTATAATTGTTAAAAAATGGGAATCGGGATTAGTCTGTAAAAATTAATCTGATGATAATCGATAATTAATTAAAAAATTAATAGGATATATTTTAAAAAATATAATAATATTTAATTTAGTAAGATTAATATATTAATTAACAAAAATATGCAGCGATTGATCGAATTCTAAAATCGAACTGATATCTTCTAACGATTAATGGGATAATTAATTACTAAAATCAATAATTTTTGGAACAAAGTTAATATATGATAATGTGTATAGCGAATTTTTAAATGTGTGTAATAAAATGTTATATTGTACAAGTAATTAATTATTTTGAATATTGTTACATGTAAAATTTTTACAGAGACCAAGTTGTATCTGTATAACACAGCATATCTATGCTATACTAAAACTTTGGTTGGTTAACCCTTCCAAAAAAACAAGCGTCGTTTTTCAAAACTGAAAAATTATTCATATTGTAGTTATTTTTTGTTTTAAAAAAAAAGGAAAAACACCAAAACCTACGAGACTCCAATATGAACACTTCTGACTATATGCTATCTTATTTTATTATACCCAAAACGTACAAGGCTCTAACATGAACACTTCGCTATCTGCGTCCACTGCCGTTCCATAATATATAAGGGGACGAAATAAAAGAAATGGATCCTCGATTTTTTTCCCATCATATAATATATCATAACGCGCATTAAAACTATATTAAATATAATATTATATTATATCAATGCTAATGTAATTAACATCTGATAAAATACAAAGCGAAAACTAGGTCCTTGTATAAGGATTCCATTAAATATGATAATTGCATAATATTAATCAAATCACAATAAGCAAAAAATTTTAATAATTTAAGAAGAAAATTATCATCTGTAAACTACAAAAAACAGACTCTAAACCATTTATAATAAAGAGAATAGCACTTAAATGGAATAAAATAAACTCTAAACCATTAATACATTATTAATGCCAATAAATTTATATTATTAAAATTTTAAGTAACCTGCAAAATTAGTTTGACGATCAAAATGAGCTCAACTTTGCACAAATTTCAAAATAACACTTTCCAGCACATGACCAAAACAAGTGTAAGGATACATTCATAATATTTTTTATTTGTATATGAAATATATTTATATATATTATTAGTGCTGCCAAATTTTTGGGCCCTCATGGACCCTGGGCGATCGCCCTCCCTCTACCCTGCACAATTCCCACTAGTGCTGCACCCCCATCATCAACTAAAAGCCTATTGCATATATATTAAAAATAAAATTGGTTTTAAAAGAAAAATAAATAAATATTATAAAAAAATAAAATTAAAAATATTAAAATCAATCTGTGCATTGCACGGGTTATAGGCTAGTATAGTATTATTACTAGTTTAAAATTCGTGCCATGGCCTAGATGTTTTTCAATATTACATAATTTTTTAATTTAACTTTAATTAGGATATTTAATATTATATCATTAATTTTAATTAAATTGATAATTCGTTTAGTTGAAAAAGATAATTGATTGGTTATTAATAATTATTATATTATTATTTTATTTCATTAAATAGAATTGCGCATCCTATTTTTGAAAAATAATGGAGTTTGGTTAGAGAAAATAGAAAATGAGTTTAGTTGAAAAAGTTAATTGGTTAGTTATTAATAGTTATAGTATTATTTTGTTATTTTATTAAATAGACTTACTCGTGATATTCTTGGAAGAAGAAATGTATTAGTTGGAAAAGAAAAGGTAACATGTTTTAGTTGAAAAATGTAGTTGGTATTTTAGTTAAAAATTTTTTTTTATTAATAAATGACAAAAACCTGCAATGCACAGATTTTCTTTAACATTTTATGATTTTATAGTTTAATTTGAATTTTTTTTAATATTATATTTTTTATTTGAATTGAATTGATACATTATTTTAGTTGAAAAGAGTAATTGGTTACTTATTAATAAATATAATATTATTATCTTATTCTATAAAATAGAATTGCACATGTTAGTTTTAGAAAAAAAGGACATTGGTTAGAAATAATAGAAAATGTAATATATTTTGCCTGAAAAAAGTTAATTGTTTAGTTATTAAAAATTATAGTATTATTATTCTACTTTATTAAATAAATTTACTCATAATTTTTTTTTTGAAAAATAAGTTGTTTTAGTTGAAAAAAAATAGAAAATATGATATATTTTAGTCGAAAAAGATAATTACCTATTTCAGTTTAAAAAAATAACTAATTAACAAATAATAATAATATTATTATATATAAATGTCCCAAACCCGAAAACTATTTAACTAAAATTTCAATGTTTTATCGTTTATATATAATAGATACATAGATGCAAGCATGTAAGTACCATTTGGCTTGCTTGTTAAAATCTAGGGTTTATCTTAAGAAAAACTGCATAGATACTATTATTATCATGTAAACGCAAATCAAATCATGAAGAACAAGCAGTTTCAGAGCAAACATTTTATCTTCTGAGCTGAAAATGTATGCGCAGACAAAATTACAGACATACTAAATTTTTGAGAAATTAACAAAAATTTATTTTTTTAATTTTTTTTTGCGATTTTATTATTTTTTAAATTTTTTTACAAAAATACAGTTTACAACCTAAAACAACCACATGCGACTTTATTTACATTTTTTGAAAAAATAAATTTTAATTTTTTTTTCCGATTTTACTATTTTTTGAAATTTTTTACAAAAATACAGTTTGCAACCAAAAGTAACCACATATGCAACTTTATTTACGTTATTTTTACTGAATTTTTTTTACTGCATTCAAGGTTGCGTGGGGTTGGATTTGAGGTTGCAAACCGTATTTTTGCAAAAAATTTTAAAAAATCGTATTTTTACAAATAAAAATCTTTTAAAAAACGTAATTTTGCAAAAAATTTAAAAAATTCGTACTTTTGAAAAAATTCTAAATTTTTTACTGTTCATTATATATACCAGAACAATTTTATTTTTTCATGTTTTGTTTGTTCTGAAAATAAAAAATTGATTCTAAAAGTAACTTTTCCCCGACAAAAAATAGACCTACCATCCATCCACGATAATATGAGATTCCTTGTTCACACCATAAAAACTTAAAAACAAGTATGCAGCCAATTTGCCAGTCGACACATATTGTAACGCCCCCAAATCCCGGGGTCAAAGGATTTGGTCGTCACACTGAAATTTCTAAATAATAAACCTATTTAATCCAAAAACAAATATCAAATACTGGCCAACAGTGGAAATATAAAATCAGACCCCAACTAAACCAAGATCTTTTAGGTTACAGTTCTAGAAACAAGAAAACC
>PHNY01285028.1:14388-38724 GCA_003724115.2 Anethum foeniculum | reverse complement strand
TGCGTGGTGATTGAACAAGCTTTGGATCTCCATTATTCTTCCATTAATGAATTGATAAAGCTTCTTAAGGTAAACAATCTGACTACGAATTAAATATCTGTTTTTCGCATGGATCCTGCGTCTGGGTTTCGTTAATTCTGGTTTTTATGTTTTTAATTTACGTTTTCCGCTGTGTTTGATGCATCGAAACCCAACAAAAGATTCCTTGTGGATTCTGTTTAATGCCACCTCTTCCTTCCATCCATGTGCAGAACGACGTTCCATGAATCATCTTAAAGACGGAAGATATTGAGATAACGAAGAGGTGGAGGAAAGAAATAGAGATTGAGAAAGGGAAACTTGAGGAAATGGTGGACAAAGAGCGTGCACGAGTTGAGTTCAAAGAATGAAAAGTTAAGGCTAGGGAGCAGGATAGGCTATTTGGTCGTATTAATCGTATCGCTGGTCTTTTGATGAGTTCGGATGAACCATATTTAATTTTTGACAAGTTGGAAGTAGAAGACTAAAAAAATCTCAGCGAGGATAAAAAAGAGTAATGGAATTTAAATAGGGAAACACCAACTCGTAAACGTTACTGGGAGGAACTTTTGGTGGTTTGTGAAAGGGAACTTGCTAAGGCTATGAAAAAAGAAGCGTTGATCGAGTTAGGGTGTGTTGAGATATATCTCCTGCAGAGTTTCTGGATGCAGAAAGGGATTTGCGCTCGAGTACTGAAGAAGATGTCTAGTTTCTCTTGGAAAGAGATAGCTATATTTAAATTGAAAAATTGCAGTTCGAAATTGAATCGGTAATATTTTCTGGCTTAGGTAATGTAGTGGAGTTCTGGGAACCAAAGCTTAAGCATGTCTGTATTTACAAGGTGAAGGCCTTTCTTAAAGAAGAGTTTCATTCCACTATGGGTTCAAGTGCACCTTTGAAATAAGGAACTTAATACATAAATATCAACTTTAAACAACATCTCCACTTCCTACTGTACTTGGATAAGTGGAACACAACTTCTTTTCATCATTTCAGATATGTTGTTCTACATTTTTTCTTTTAATTTAATACCTTTAGGAAAAGGTTTACAATCTTTCTAATGTTTTTATTGCTTTGTATTTGGATTTGGAATTCGTCTGAATGAATATTTGATTCGAATTAGTGTTCCTACATTTTTTTTCAAATCTCTTTCTTTACGAACAGTGAATGAAGCCTAGACTTGTTATATTTCTTCGTGGTATTTAGGTATTTTTGATTTGTGGATATCAGTAATTGTGGTAGACCAATATTTCAGTTTTTCATGTTTGTAAACTTTTTAAGTATCAAGGAAGTCCTTGATGTATCCTTGATGTAGATACCCTGTCAATTTATGGTCAGAATAATCTAATGTATCTTATTGTTTAGTTTTTTTCCTGCCCTTCATAGAAATGTTTTTCAGGCTACATTGCACATACACAGGTGTATCTGCACATCGACAGTAGTGCTTCTTACATGAACATAACTAATAAATAAATTTATCAGGATTTGAGCACAAAGAACTATTATGTAGTATAAGGGGACTGTTCAATGCATTGTCAAAAGAAAAATTTATCAACTGCTCAATAAGAGTTGACACCTGCTTTTTCGAGCAACTTAATCCAGTACAGATGTGGTCTAAGGTCTGAGGTCTCTGTGTTGTAATTTTTATCATGATGGTTGGATTAGTAGAATCTCCTCTTTCCTATGCTAATTTAAATGTTAGTGCGCCACTTTGGCCAGCGCTGAAGATATTTTCCGTTTTGACAATCTGGACGTGCTTCTGTTTTGGTAATCTGGACTTGCTTCGGAACAAGAGTAGTGATTTCACTTTGCATGTTTTAACACATGTCTTTGCGATTTCGGTTTTTCCATATTCTCAGCCCTTCCAATCCTATGATGACACAGTTTTCGACTTTAGCTGATACATTAAAATGTATTATAATGTTGAATGTTAAAATAATTCAAAATGCTTTGAGGTCACATCTATGCCAAATAACACATCTTTCTTACAGAGGATCTTCTAATATCCCCAAGAACTGGAAGGGACGATGCTAGAAGGCTGGTAATTATTGGACATCCAGGGAAATTTATCAAACCGTTAGGGATTGGGGACACATATATATGGTGCTCTATCATACCAGTTCAGTTTACTCAGTGCTATAGATTTAGAACTTAAGAGGCTAAATAAAGTGAAGCCAGAAATTTATGGGTCTAGACAATGTCTTCCTATAAAAGAATGGGTCTAAGGTTAAACTTTCCAATTTGTTAGCAACATAATCATTATCTTATTTCAAACTACTTGCGTATATTCTGCCAAAAGGTTGAGGGAGCTAGAAGCAAGGTATTACAAGATAGGTACAGATTACGAGTTTTAAGTGATTTACGTGTTGTGTAGTATTCTGAGCAGACTGCAGCACTGACGCTATGATGTATCCTTTTGACAAGGGCTCGCATGCAGAAAAGTTTATATCTCTTTTCTTTCGTGGTAAAAATGCATGGATGGGTTATGAAAAAACAACATCCTTCAACTTGGTGACAATATGGTTTTCCTTTGACGGGGGATTTGCAAAATGAGGTTTTGCTGGACGTAGAAGAGGACATTATATTTAAAGAGTTAATTGCACTTTGTGTACTCAAACTATGGTCTTGGTGCACTTTGTGTACTCTAAATACTGATTAAGCACATTGTATACCTGAAGTATGCTTAATTATACAATTTGTGTGCCTCTGTTAAATGATCAGTAACGTCCATTTCTCAGAAAGGACATTGTTGTCATTTGCTTCGTGTATACACACATATGCAGACATAAAATGCTCTTCCCCTCCATTATTGTAAACACGAGAGGAGAGAAGAGTGAAACACATGTGAGGTACACGAAACAGAATCACACACTCACAGTGAGGAAGAAAGAGAAATACCAAATCCCATTCCCTTTCCCTAAACATGGTTCGTAATGTTTGATCTTTCGAAGTATGTTTCTTAGGGACCCAACTATGTTCTTCAAGGACTCAAATCTATTTATGTCGGGACCTTTTAGCGATCTAACATCTACAGAATATAATCTATCAGTTGGGTCCTAACAATTATGATCTACCAGTTGGGAGATATAAGGATGTCCTGAAATTTGGTTAACAGGATGATCGACAGTGAAGCCATTGTTGTAGTATCTAAAGGGTACTGTTGATCAGACTACATCTTGCTACTTCTTTTCTAACAAGTTTAATATGAGAATTCCTTTGGACAAAAGAATACATCTCTTCTTTTATTTTCAACTAGTGGCAGACAAAAGGGGAGAAAGTGTTAATCATGTGATAATGAAGGATTCCTCAACTAAGGGGGAGAAGTTAGCAGGATAAAGTAAATGTAAAGCAATGTACAACCACACCATTATTGTATACTACGGATGTCCTATTAAGGGGAAGAAGGAGTAAACAAAGGTGATTTCCTAGTGATAAGAAGAAGTGGTATTGGTTCACCACTGTTCTTCATAAGGGGAGAAGCTATTATCATAAAGGTTGTAGTTGTCTCTCACAGGGGGAGAAGCACGAGATATATAGGCTTTTCAGACAAGGAAATATGGTAGTACAACATAAGCTGCTAATGATTACTTCAAGACTGAGAAGTGTTATTTAGCAGAGATGTTAAGAACCAATGAAATGAAGATGAGACTACTTGAAGATTCAGTGCCAGAGGAACAAACATCTTTCATTTCAGTTACTCAAGAAATCTGAAAATGCGGAATCTGATCCAGAAAACCAGTAGCATTATTTACAAGTCCCGGTACTTTACTTTTTCTAGTTGTTAGTTGAGTTATCCTCTCTATGAAATTTTTTTATTAGGTTTAACAATCAAATAGGGGGAGATTGTTGGTGAGATTGCGAAGCTGTATAAACAGGAAGACTTGATAACTCAACACTAGAACAGGACAGGTAAATAATACTACGTCTACACAAAAATCAGGAAGAAATGAAGACAAGACAAATACAAAGAATCAAAATATTAGAAGAAGTTTTGAAGTCTACTACAGGTCACTGAAAGAAGTTCATTAACATGTTCATGTCTCAGTGAAGAACAAGGTTTAAAGACTTTCAAGGTTTCAGGAGTGTTAAAGATTCAGTATAAAGTGCCACTAGGAGATTTCAGTGTTTGAAGCAATAAGGTTGATTGAAATGATTAACAGTGGATTGTATTGCTAATAATATGAAGGTCTGAGAGCGGAACTAGTCGTATGTGAACCAGACCAATTGCACTAGGTTTCAGTGATCCGTGAAGGGAAACTAAATATTGTTGCTCAGAAAAATTGTTAAGTAAGGGGATGTATACAGGAAAGGGCAGAAGTGAAATCTATCTATAAGTTGGTCCTGAAAATGCAGCTCTAGAAAGTATTGTGGCCTTAATGCAAAGGAGGAAAAGCCCAGGATACTGAACTGCAGTATGCACAAGGTGTCTCCTAGGGTTCCGGGCTATTTTGTTTAAAGTAAAGTTTATTTATAAACTTTAATCTATTTCTTTTATAAACTTTAAACAAAGTTTATTTTATAAATAGGTATAAGTTTGTTTTATAAGCTTTAAAATAATTTATTCTATAAACTTTTATAAATTACTTTATAAACTTAAAATTAGATTATAATATAAACTTTAATTAAGTTTATTTATAACCTTAACTTAGTTTATTTAAAAATTGTAGATAGTTTATTAATTAAATTATTTTACTCTTTAAATGAATTATATATTTTTAAAGTAAAGTATATTTATAAACTTTAACCAATTTATTTTATAAACTTTAATATAAAGTTTATTTTATAAACGGGTATAAGTTTATTTTATATGCTTTAAATAATCTATTTTATAATCTTTTATAATTTAGTTTATGAACTTAAATAAGATTATATAATAAACTTTAGATAAGTTTATTTTATAATATTAAAGTAGTTTGTTTAATAAATTGTAAATAGTTTATCAAATAGATTATTTTATTCTTTAAATATAATAAACCTCAGGTGATTACTTTCTCCATATAAACATTCATGCACACGCACTGCATGCACACCTACCTGGTCTGCTACTGCATATGTTGTTAACCTTGTCGACACCTGTGAAGAAACTCCAGAATTAAGCTAAGTGCTAAGCCATATAGGAAGTGTCGACAACACAAAGCTGGGCAGCAGGATAATCAATGGACAGTTAAAGATTTAACATTGTATCAGCCTGGTCAACAGTTGCAGATGTATACTAGCAGAAACTAATTGCCAACAGCTGAAACATGTCGACACTTAGGGTTTTACCGCGCCACAGTCAAGCACTTGTCGACACACTACAGAGGAACTGGTTGGTCGACACATAGAAACAAGGCAACAAATATTCTAAGTGCTCAAATGAAGAAATGGAGTCGACAGTTACATAATGGACTGCTGAAATTCAAGTACAACTGCTACATTAGTGAGACACCTGCAGCACTTTCTGTCGACCGTTGGTAGTGGTGATCAAAAACTAAGGCAAAATTGCAACACAGTGTATAAATATTGTCGACACTTAGCATACCAGATACAATCAACTTTATTGAAAGCAGCAAATGTTTACTTGGTCCACAATTAGCCACGTATTCAATTTGATTCAAAAGACTACACTAAAGAAGCAGAGCCAATACTTCAGAAATTAACAATTGGAAAAGTGTTATGTTCATCATCTCTCCCACGGGAGCTGATGAAAAAAGAAACAAAGAGAGACAGAGGAGTTCAATCAAATTGTATATCCATTAAACTTCTCACCGGAGAAATGTTATAATGCCCGGTTTAATTCTTGTATATTCTTAAGGGGTATTATAATTATTATCCGGTAATTAAATCCTTAGGCAAACAAAAGCTAGATCATTGTATAGGATTTAATTTTTTAATCTTTGTAGAAGCAAGAACATTGTTGTTCTTGGATTGTAGCCGGTTAATTTATTTACCGGAGTGTAGCAACCCTTCACGAATTTATATATTGAATACATTTCCGAGAAATCTTGTGTTCTTTATTTTTATGTCCTGAACACTATTCACCTCAAGAACACAGAACCACTAACCAAACACTAAATTGAATATCCACAAAAGATTCATAAGAATGAGTTACACAGCAAATCCAATTATTAGATTGTAATCCATTCCGAAAGAATTTTTTAATTTAGTGAGTATCATATTCAACCCCCCCCCCTTCTACGATACTTCGGGACCTAACAGTTCCCTTGTTTTTTTTAAATGAGAGATGTTTGAGTTTGGTAAAGTAAGAATTCTGAAAGTATAGTTGCTCTTGATAAACTGCTGGAGTGTTCTTTGTTAAGTAGGGTGTTCATTTTCATTTGATTTACGTGATTTTGTTGTCTATGTTTGTAAATTTCAGGAAATAAGGATTTGTTTACAATAAAACTTCATTTGGGGGGTGTGTTTACATCAAATCCTAAGAATTATGTTGGTTCTTCTTTTAGATATTTTGACAAATGTGATGTTGATGAATTAAACTTGATTGAGTTATATAGCATGTTGGCCGACTGCGGATTGAATGCTGCCATAAGTGAAATTTTTTATAGAAAACATGATTGTGTAATGGAGGGTGGATTGTTTCCTATAAATTGTGACAATCGTGTTCTTGAAATGGCTAATATGGTAGATGGTTCTAGGGTTATCTATTTATACTGTGAAACAATAGAAGAAACCCAACAAGATGAATGGACAGTTTCACAATTACAATATCCTAAAGACCCTAAGGCCATTAGATTTGAAAGACAACAGTTGGAAGACTTATGTCATCTTGATGGCATACCTGAGGACATGTATGACATAGATAACTTCTTGAAGAACCCTATTTGTGATGAACCAAATATTGAGGAAGCTTGTGAGGTTAGTAAAGAAGAAAACTTTAGCTTTCATGAGGATAGCTCTAACATTGATATCACTGATGAGGATGTTAGGAATCACAAGACATCTAAGATGGTTGATGTTCCAGTAGAGACCTTAAATTGGAATACAGAGGTTGTGGATTCTGATTTTAGTAATGAAATTGACAGTGATGGGGGGGAGAATGGTTTCAAACACCATTGATGAAGAAGATGATGAGATGACGTTTCCTAGTTTTAATGAAGAAACTGATATGGCTAATCCACAGTTTGAGCTAGGTATGACTTTTTCTAGTACAAATGCCTTTAGAAAAGCTGTGAAAAACCAAGCTATAATGCAGAGAAGGGCAATTTTACAAAAAAGGAATTTTGGGAGGAGACTTAAATTTGATTGTGAAGGTGTTGGTTGCAAATGGAAGATATATGCCTCACTCCTCCGCTTATCATATTAAGACTATCACCTTTTAGTATACTTGAAACAAACCTTCAAGCAAAGGCAGATCGATTCTAGGTGGATTGCACAATACTATGAAAATGAAATTAGGATGAACCTTACTTGGCCCCTAGAAGCATTCCAGAAAAAAGTGGTGAATGATTGGAAGTCTGATGTTAGTAAGCATGCTATTGGTAGCGCTAGGAGAATGGCATTGAAGATGATCAAGGGAGATCATGTAGTAGAATATGGGCTTTTATGGGACTACATGAATGAGATTAAAAAAACAATGTCTGCTAGTATTGCGAGGTTAGAGCTAGAAGATCCTGAAGCAGGGCAGGAAAGGAGAAGATTCAAAAGAATCTACATCTGTCTTGGGCCTGTCAAGGAAGGTTTCAAGTCTGGTTGCAGTCCTCTAATTGACCTTGATGGTTGTCACCTAAAGGGTCCATATGGAGTGCAACTACTCTCTGCTTTGGGGGCTGATTCCAATGATGGGATATATTATATTGCGTGAGCTGTTGTGGAAGCAGAAAACACAGACTCATGGAACTAGTTCTTGCAATTGGTTGCAGATGATGTTGGCATTGTCAACAGTGGTGCATGGACATTCATTTCTGACAGACAAAAGGTATAACTATATTGCTATTGTCCTTTTTATATAAATTCAATACATACATTTCTATAATTGTACTCTTGTTGTGCAGGGCCTAATCAATGCTCTAGAAACTGTGGTCCCCAATGCTGAGCATAGATTTTGTTTGATGCACCTCTATAATAACATGATCAAAGAATTTAAGGGGAGGGGTTTAAGTGATTTGCTATGGAAGGCAACAAAAGCAACCAATGAGTACACCTTCAACAAGCATATGACTGCTTTAGAAAAGGTAAGTGTATGACTTAATGCCTTTTATTTTTATTAGATATGTAGTTATTGATTGACAATGCATCATGTAGTTATCAAAGAGATGTCATGATTGGCTTATGGAGAAGCCTAGATCACAGTGGTCCAGGAGTACTTTTAGGACCACATGTCATTCAAACATGTTTGTCAATAACCACTGTGAAGTGTTTAACAATAGTATTGGAAAGTTTAGAGACTTGCCAATAATTGGTCTGCTTGGAGGGATAAACAAAGCTGCAATGAGAAGGATCCAAGCAAGGAGGGACAAGATGGGTAAGAGCTATCAGTTGAATCCAATTCGTCCAAATGCAATGAGAAAAGTAAACAAGTAAGTACCAAAGTACATTATGTTGCATTTTCTTTTCTACGACATATGTAAATTAATATGCTTTTTTTCAGGGATTTGGGTTTTATTGGGGCATGTGTGGTCCAGTGGTCAGGAGGGATAAAATATTTGGTAATTGTGGCTGATGGGGGTCATGAAATTGTGGTTGACTTGGATGCTAGGACTTGTGCTTGTAGGAAATATAATTTAACTGGCCTAACATGCTACCATGCATGTGCTTGTATAAGATGGAAGGGCTTAGACATGTCATCCTATATACATAAAACTTACTAGAAATCTATATTTTTAAGATACACACACACACACACACTATTGAGCCAATTAATAGTGTTGAATATTAAGAAAAGATCCCATACTCACCACCATTGCCACCAATTTTGAAGGTGCAACCAGGAAGGACAAAGAAAAAAGGAAATAAAAAAAATGATATTCGACCTGACAAGAAGAAACAAGAAAAAGAGAGTGCAAATGGCACCCAAAAACTGGTCAGGGGAGGAACCAAAGCATATTGCAGGTATTGTAAGCAAAAAGGACATAATGCTAGAACATGTCCCAAGGTAATGCTAATTTGTATTAATATATGTGTCACTTGCTTGGTTGCTTTATTTATACATTTTTTATGTGTCAATGTAGAAATATGATCAAGATCAAGTTGCTAAAGATCATGTGCCAACTGATGGGACTGTGCCTAATAATGCCCATGTGTAAGGTGAAATGTAGACTGAAGTCAGTACAAATGCAGGTCCTCTGCCAAGTGATGTTCCAGTCACTGTCCATGGAGATCATGGTACTCAAGACAGCTCTGCTCCTAGGCCTAGAAAGAAGAAGAAAACCAATGCATCAGTGGCACCTCAACATCCACCTCAAATTCCAAGTGATCACACTCAAGGAGGCATATTTTCTGAACAAGTCGAGGCAGCTAAGGTACCTAATACAGTTCTTGGCATCCAACCTCAGAGCATGACTAAAAATGGCAAGCAAGTGACAACCATGAAGCAATTAGAGAAGGCAAGACTTGACAGAATTGCCGGGTTTAAGAAAAACCCGGTTTGGAAGATTTAAATCTCCAAGTGCACTAGTACTAGTCTTTTGTTAAGTAGATATCAATTATAGTATCATCTTTTGATTATTATGATATTCCACTTTTGTAATCGAGCTTTGATGCTAGATCATGGTGCATTGTCACCCTTTTTGTATGCAAGCATGGTGCTTTTTGATTGTGCACATTAATGTGCAACGTTTTAATATTAATCCAACACAGGAGAATTTATGTCATGGTGCTTTTTGATTGTGCACATTGGTTACATGTTGTTTTTATTTATTGTTGCTATCTATTTATTTTGTATTACCTATATTCAATTAATTGCAAAATGAAACTAATATATTAATCTATTTATGTCATTGGTTGTTTCATTGTATCAATGCCTTAATCTACATGCATTGATTAATAGATCTAGTAAATTACAACATCATCTTTTGTAAGCACAATGAAACTAATACATTGGTTGTTTCATTCTATCAATGGCACAGTCTACATGCATTGGCCATTTCATTCAAAGGTCAAGGACTATCTTCTTGTAAATGCAAATCTTCACCACTAACCCTTGACTGCATTTACATACTCTACCCACTTCTGACCCCTATTTAAACACACCTGCAATGCCATACAATTAACAACTCAAAACACAATTAGATAAAGAAAACACAATGGCATACAAAGTAAATGTTAGAGGTGTGTTCAATAGGGCTTCAAGGTCTGCTACGGTGGGAGTTGTGATGAAGAAGAACGGAAGGTAGGTTAGAGAGATGGGAGGCAACATTGGCTTGGATGATCCAATCACAGCTGAACTTTAGGCCATATACTAGGGCCTGAAGATGGCTTGGGAGAGGGCCAAGATTTATGTGGTGGTTTTTTCTGAAAGCAGGGTGGCCATCAGTGCTATCGAGAACAATGATCCGACGTATCAAACGGCTATGCTCGTGGACATGATCAAGATGATGCTAGGGGAGGCTTGGATTCATGTGGACATCCAATATACCTTCAATGATGCTAATGGAGGGGCCAATGCCATGGCAAACCACTTCACTGGTGCGGATGGAGGGATCGTTGAGATGTCGGAGCCACCATCTAGTATCGCCCACCTCATCTAAGCCATCATCTGCCAAGCTTATTAAGAATATTTTCTAAATAAATATTTATGTAACTAGATGTTTCAAATCTAGTAAATTATAAATTTTAATATTATGTTTTATACTTTATGTTTGATAAGCTTGTTTTTCGGTTTTATGTATTTTGTGTTATGCCCAATTCGACCTCAAACTAACATCACAACATATGCTTCAAAGCAATTAAACGATAAGTAGGATTACATTGATAGATATTGAAGAATGTTTACAAGGCATAGTTAAACAAAGACATCCATCATACTTGCACAAATATTACTACTAAATCCCTAACCGAAAAGCATCCAAATGCAAACAAACGAAACTAAAATACTTAAAAACCAATTTCTCTGCAACTTCTTCTTTGTTTCCATCGCCTTCAGCATCTCCTCATGCTCTTCAATCCTACGCAATAACCCAGGAATTATGGTGCAACACCGAGGACACATGTTGGTGGATCAACCCAACAAAAAAGTCGCAACCATTATCACCATATACACATCTAAGAAATCGACAACGAGCATTGTTGTTAGTCCAGGATGTTCAGTGAACACCCACTTGCCCACATGAGCACAACATATTTACAAGCACAACCACAAAACAGAGCAGAACAGATCATTAAATGGTGCTAATTTCTTCATCTCAACATATAAACCTACTGTGCTTGGAAATGAAGGGAAATTGGACAAGGAAGGGAAACAAACAAACTAACGAGGGTTAATAGCACACTGACGGAGGCACACAAATTTAATCATTAAGCATACTTCAGGTACACAATGTGCTTAGTCAGTAGTTAGAGTACACAAAATGCACCAAGACCATACTTTGAGTACATAAAGTGCAATTAACTCTACATTTAAACTATAAACTGTGCATGGCGACGGGATGTCCTAAATTTATGTTTTAATCTGTTGGTACTTGACTAATGTTAAATGGTAAAGGATTTACTTAATGCCTTCTCTCTCCAGCCTTCATAGTTACTGTCATTTTCATTATTTTGATTTTACTTAATGCCTTCTCTCTCCAGCCTTCATAGTTACTGTCATTTTCATTATTTTGATGTTTATTTTGAATAGTAATGGTTGACTAATTTATCTTCGAAGTTATAAGTGTAAGTGTAACTCTATCATGAAAAATGATGTAGTTCAAGTGGTCGTTAGTGTTTGTAAGAGTAGTGCGGCAAGGATGTGTAATTTATTTGATGAGTAGATAGACAAGTTAAGCTCAATGTGCTTAAACAAGAGATTGAGTGGATAGACAAGTTAGGCTCAATATGCTTAGAAACAGAGATTGATGCGAATAGATGATCACATACATTTGTGTGCCTTCAGGAAATCAAATTTTGTAGTAGTCGTTATACATGCTGATATCTAGTAAGCGCAGAACATAACAGACCTTGGAAGTGGGATTGATTAACATATATTAACAGGGGAACTATTACTTTTGAGTTTTGAGACATTTTATACAAGTTCATGGCAGGAAGAGAACAGATAACACAATGAGAAAGCAAAGGTAGATAAATAGGGCATTCTCAAGCATAAACACAAAGATTCAAAGAAAGGTGATTTTCTAGTCTATAGTCAAGGATCACTGAAAAGACACACTTAAAAGTGGCTAGAGAAGATAACACAAGAAAATTGTAAATTGATCGGAAGGTCGACATAACAAAGAACAAATAACTGATAGGTTGACATATAAAGAACAACAGGTATGACAAGGTCATGAACAGGAGTATTAAACTTACCTTGGGCCGCATTTGGCAGAAAGAAAGACAGGCGGTGTGGACTCGTGTTGGATCTAAAACGTATAACAGCCAGCCTCCTAACATCTGGGTGCACTTCAAACAAACTGGCAATTAAAGATCTAATCCTACCAGCAAAAATAAAGACAAATGTAATGATCAATATAGTTTCTTAAAGACTCATTCACTTGGGCTGACCTTATGCCAAGGTGTTATTGACTCATGCATGTTTTATTCAGCTCAGTAATAAAATCTACTCTATTGTAAAGAGTAAAGAAAAATCAAGCTTTATTTAGCTAAAAAAAAAAAAGCTAACCAAGTTTAACTCTTCAACAAGTTTTGCTGAATATGAAACTTACTCTGGTTTAGATATCTTTTTACATGTCCTTGGGCTCGTTACAGCGTGATCACGTAGCTATGATGAATTGTTCAAAATTAGGATGAAGTGAAAGTGTGATATTTTATATGTCTCAAGTGCATTACATGTCTCACAAAACCATAAATTTAAAACCACCACTACATTACTGCCCAACATTGACTTTATATTCAGAATTTTTGCAAAAAAAGACCTGGTATTAAAGAGTTTCAATCACAAAGCATAAAGATAATTAAAAGAGAAAGTAACTGGTGAACAAGAGCAACTCTGCATTGCCAAGAAAACAATGCATACTCACACACGGACCACAGTCTACACCCCTGTGACCTTTATCTATGCTAACAACCTACAGTCCAACAGCCTACAGCTTGACAGTCTAAGGAAAATACAATAAAGCCCTTGCTTTGCTGATAAACTCCACACAAAGTCTACTCAGCATACAAGTACAATCTGTCTGCATATTGCAGAGTGATTAATTATTTGACACATAAGGTAAAACTGAAAAAGTAAATAACTGAAGGTAAATAGCTTCCATTACTCCCCCTCAAGTGGAGCGGAGGTGTCAACGGAGGCTCCAATCTTGCGTAGAAGGTAATTGTGTTGCTTGACCGGTAGCGGTTTGGTGAGTATATCAGCCAGTTGAGAATGTGATGGCACGTGAAGTGTGCTGACCGCTCCTTCCACTATCTTATCCCTGATGAAATGGCAATCAATTTCAATGTGTTTGGTGCGTTCATGCAGCACCGGATTCGCAGTTATAGAAAGAGCTGCTTGGTTGTCACTCTTGATGATGGTAGGTGGTAGATTATGCAAGCCCATGTCCTTAAGGAGAGACAACAACCAAGTTACTTCACAGCACGTCAATGTCATGGCTCGATACTCCGCTTCTGCAGTTGATCGAGCTACTACAGATTGCTTTTTAGTTTTCCATGAAATGGGTGAGGCCCCCAAAAGCACACAATATCCCGGTGTGGACTTCCTGGTAGTGGGGCAGCTTGCCCAGTCACTGTCACAGTAAGCAGTGAGCTGGGCAGCTGAGGTGGATGCCAACAATATTCTCTACCCCGGGTTGTTCACAAAATATCTCAAGATTCTCCTTGCTGCTTGCATATGGACACTTGTTGGCCTTTGCTTGTATTGTGCCAGCGTGTGAACTGGAAAACTCAAGTCTGGACGGGTGATTGTCAAGTATATCAACTTCCCAAGGAGTTTTTGATATGGTTGTGGGTCATCCAAGACATCTCCTTTATTTGCTGCCAGTTGCACATGTGGATCCATTGGCAATTTTAAAGGTGTGGCTGATTGTATACCAAATTCCTTTAAAAGGTCCAATGTGTATTTCTTCTGATAAATAAAGAAACCGGCTTCACTTCTATCAACCTCCAGACCAAGGAAGTAGCTCACTGGACCTAAGTCCTTTATGTGAAAATGACTGGACAACACAGTTTTGAGATCAGCGATAGTGCCTTTGCAATTACCAGAAATCAACAAGTCGTCCACATATATTAGGACCAATGTGATGACGTTCCCAGTGACCTTGCTGTACAGACTATAGTCTGCCTTTGAATGAGCATAGCCAATGGATATCAAGGTGACTGATAGTTTATGATGCCATTGCCGAGATGCTTGGCGTAATCCATACAAGGCCTTTTTGAGTCTACACACTAATTGCTGCCCTTTATTCATTTCAGCTGGTATCATTCCACGTGTGATTCTACTGCCAAACTTGGTATAGCCTTTAGGAAGCATCATGTAGATTGTCTCCTCCAAGTCACCATTTAGGAATGCATTTGACACGTCCATCTGATCAACATGCCATTGATTCATCGCTGCAACTGCCAACAGTGCTCGAACAGTGGCCATTTTGGCAACAGGTGCGAAGGTTTCGACATAGTCGATGCCATATGTCTGCTTATATCCTAGATCACCAGCCGTGCCTTGTATTTATCTATCAAACCATCAGCTTTAAATTTGGTCTTATAAATCCATTTGCAGCCGATTGATTTTCTGTCAGGAGGTAGTGTAGTCACTTCCCACGTTCCATTCACCTCCAATGCACTCAGCTCAGCGTTCATGGCTTCAACCCAGTGTTCAATCTTGACAGCTTGATTGAAACTGGTGGGATCATTCTGTGGTTTTATTTTGGCCAAGAAACAGTTGAAGTTTGGGCTTATGAACTGTGTGGCTACTGCTGTCACATTTATCGCCACATTCGAAGTTGGTGTTACAAAATCTTTCATCCACGTGGGCTGTTTTGAGGTTCTTTCAGATTTTCTCGTTGTCATTGGTTGTTCCACTTCATTTCTTGTTGCTTCGTTGTCCTCTTCTGTTGGCACATCGAGTGACGGCTGACTTTCTTCATCCTGCTCTTCTTCCTCAGTTGTATGCACTTCATTCTCCATTATATGTTCCCAACCTTCATCGTGTGGGCCATTTGATGATGGCATTGCAGTGGGAAGAGGCTGCATATAGCTTTTATCAGCGTGTTTGTTCAGTGGAAACACATTCTCATGGAAAATAACATCCCTTGAAGTGAAAGGTTGCAACGTTTGGAGGTTGAGTATCCTATATTCTTTGGTGCCTCCTGGATACCCAATAAACACGCCCGGCATACTCCTTGCAGCAAATTTGTCCTTTCCATGTGTGGCATTGTATGCAAGCACTAAACAACCAAAAACTTTCAATCTGCTGTATTCCACCTTCTCACCCGTAAGTTTCTCGTACGGGTGTTCAAAATTCAGTGCCGCATTGGGTAGTTTGTTGATGATGTGAACTGCTGTTAAAACGCAGTCCCCCCAAAACGCTAATGACAACCCAGATTGAAACCGCAGTGCTCTTGCAACCTCTAGCATATGCCTGTGCTTTCGCTCTGCTCTAGCGTTTTGCTGTCGGGTGTACGGGCATGACAATTGATGTACAATTCCCTTCTTATCAAAGTGCTCTTTACAAGCCTTGTACGCAAATTCTAGAGCATTATCCGCCCTGATGATCTTTAATTTCCCTTTGAACTGATTCCCAATATACTCCTCAAATCTCATCAATATGCTCAGATAGTCCGATTTTTTCTCAATCAAATAAACCCAAGTCATTCTGCTCCAATCATCTACCAAAGTAACAAAGTACCTGAATTTCTCTCTAGTGGCAATCTTATACGGTCCTCAAATATCAGTATGCACTAAATCAAATGCATTACGTGCATGTGAATTGCTAATAGGAAAAGCAAGTCTAGTCATTCTAGCCATTGGACAAGTGATGCATACTTGAGTTTTGTGCTGGGCAATACATGGCTTGATCTGGTTGATGCATTCCATCTTAGACACTAGTGCGTGTCCTAACCTTTGGTGCCACAAGGCAAAGTCATTTTCCACCTTTGGTTCCTTTCCCTTGACAATCTGCTTTTCATGTGATCTCTGTCCCGCCATGGCGAGCCTAATTGACTCTTGTTCCTCATTCTGCAGGTAATACAGACCCCGTTTCATCCTTCCTCTACCAACCACCTTTTTGTTTACAGGGTCCATTATCACACATCCCTCAGGTTGGAACATTACGCTGCATTTGCTGTCCCTTGCAAGTTTATGAATTGAAAGCAGGTTGTGGTTAAATTGTGGGACGTGTAGGACGTTCTTAAGCTTCAAACCATTCGTCAGAGTCACGTCTCCTACATGGGTAATGACCGCAGTTGCACCCGTAGGTAATGTGATTGTTAACGTTGGTGGAGCTAGTTTGACATTCACCAGATTTCTTAGTGAGGATGTCATGTGGTCGGATGCACCTGAGTCAATGATCCACTCATTCAATTCCTTCACATCATCCTTGTTGCTGTGCACCATTCCCGAGAACCCAAAATCTAGTTCCTCATCTGTTTCACCTCCCTGCATGTTCCCTATTTTTGGCATTGGTATGAGCTTTAACAACTGATCCAACTGCATCGCTGTCATTGTTATTTCTCGTTAGTTGCTAACGCTCCCTTGAGCATTGTTCGCCATTCTTGGCGTATTAAATTTCTTGCTCCCAGACCACTTGTTTGTTCCCTGTTTATGCCCTGGCCTGTGTTTGTAATGCCATTGTGGGTATCCAATGGTCTCCCAACATTTGTCACTGGTATGTCTCGTCTCGTACACGTCGTGCACAACTGCTCCTTGTTCATTACACCTTTGCTATACATGGCCATAACATCACCTTCTCCAACCATTGTTGGTACCAAGATCTCCTTTTATGACTCCTCATGTTGAATAAACGAACATGCCATCTCAACAGATGGAAGTGGACACATCATAAGCAGCTGACTCCGTTGGGCACCATAAGCTTCATCCAACCCGTTCAAGAATTGGAACAACTTGGCTTCTTCCTTCATTGTAGATATGGCCTCCAGCAGTTTCTTCACTTCTGTTGTTGCATTCATGACCGTTGGCAACGCATTCATCGACTCGATCTCTTCCTACAGTCCACTTAGGCTTGTGTAATACTCGCTTATTTTCACTCCATTCTGCTTCAAATTGAACAGATCCCTGTTTAACTTATATTTTCTTGACCCGTTTGTCAATGAGAATCTTTTTTCAAGCTATTGCCAGATCTCACTTGCCGTACTGATGAAAAGCACAGAGGTCTTTATATTGTCTGAAATGTTATTGTGTATCCATGATATGACCATGTTGTTACATGTGTCCCACTGTGTTGCTTCCACTGCATCTGCTGTGTTTCTTGAAACCGACCCATCAACAAAGCCAATCTTTCTTTTTGCTGACATTTGTATCTCAAAGGATCTTCTCCATGCTCTATAATCCCCTGCACCTTGCAATTTAGACACAATAATGGATGTAGGTCCATCTGATGGGTGTAAAAATAATGGATTTTGTAGATCTGTGAACGACAGCTTGCTTGTAGCCATGTGCAGGCCTAGTTACCTACTTCTTAGAGAGAAAAGATTAAACACACCTTTCCACACTCTACAACACTCTTGAGTGCTGTTTGACACACTGTGTATTTTGCAAACAGCTTTTTCTTTAAATATTTATAACAACTATCTCTCAATGACACAATTCTCTATGCTTGCTCTGATACTATAAAGAGTTTCAATCACAAAGCATAAAGATAATTAAAAGAGAAAGTAACTGGTGAACAAGAGCAACTCTGCATTACCAAGAAAACAATGCATACTCACACACGGACCACAGTCTACACCCCTGTGACCTTTATCTATGCTAACAACCTACAGTCCAATAACCTACAGCTTGACAGTCTAAGGAAAATACAATAAAGCCCCTGCTTTGCTGATAAACTCCACACAAAGTCTACTCAGCATACAAGTACAATCTGTCTGCATATTGCAGAGTGATTAATTATTTGACATATAAGGTAAAACTGAAAAAGTAAATAACTGAAGGTAAATAGCTTCCATTAGGTATATCTGTCATCATAGTCATACTATTTACAAAAGTGAAAAAATTGTCAAAAGTGCAAATATATTGCGTCCTTCAACTTCCGTTTTAATGGCAAAAGCTCATGGCAGATTTAGTTTTAACATTACTTCTAACTCTGGTATATGTTGCTTTCTAAACTTCATAGCTTGTAAACTTCTTGAATGAGGTGCACTCTTTTCCGTGCCAAAGAAAGTGACATTGTCTCCACCAGGTCGAAATCGACCTCACATCTACTTCCTTTTATACTTGTATTTGTTGAAAAACTAGGGTTTTAACTTTGATTCAGAGAGGGTTTGGAATTGTAGTGTGTATGTCTAAATTCCGAGTTCTGATAATATTATGTCTTATTTTTGGAATGATTAGTCTATTTTTAGTTTTTTACCTCTAATTTTAATACTAACATTCCTCATGTGCCTCCGTCTCTGATTTTTACCCCTTGATTTTAACGCCATTTACTAACATATAAACGGAAACTCGACCGGTGATGCACAGTGATCCAAAATCTGAATTTAGGAGATGCAGAGAAAAGGTAAGAGTTGTGAAGTGCATTTAACTCCCTCCTTGTGAGGTCCTGAACATGTTCATATAATTTATTTGTGTAATAATATCCTTGCCGAGGATCAAAAGGAGAAAATTCTTTCTGAAGAACTAACTGTCTTTAATGTCTCAGCAGTCAGACCTTCATTCATATTTTCTTTTAGCGTTATGTAGATAGGTGTCATCTTGAAGTTCTGCAGTTTTCCTGCAGTCTTATGATTGAGGATGAGGACCGGTCGTGCCCAACAGAGGAAGGCCAGGCTCTCACTCCCTCTAAATATATGTACAGTTGAACCTCGATGAAGTAACAACCGTTAAAATAATAACCTCGTTAAAATAATATTTTTTCCCGTTCACAACATAATGGAGACAATGTATTTTTACTCTCAATAAAATAATAAACTCGCTAAATTAATATTTTTTCTAGGTCCCAAGGATATTACTTTAAAGAATTTTGACGGTATTTGTGCATAATATGTATGCAAGTATGTTTATAACCGGTTATGCGCTTTTAATATATGCAACTGTGAGTAATTCAAAAAGAATTATGCAGACTCTTTTTGTTGTTTTTGATTAATGGAGTTTTAACGTCCATTTCCATCATGCATCTGAATTTATTACCAAAAAGGCTTCGCAAACAAATCTGAAGATTAACCGTTTGACAAATTAACTTATTACTTGTAAGTAACTTATTTTTTTTTTTAATTTCGTATTTTTAAAAAAAAATTAAATATAAATATTTAATATAAGAATTGAAAATCAAATCTTATTTTACTTATAAAAATTAAGTTACTTATTTTCAGAAGAAGTACATATACACGTACTTTTTCTGCTTATAAGTTACTTATAAGATTTGCCAAACGGATATCTACATTCAAATTATTGATACAATTGACTGCAGAAGCGAAGACCAAAGAAAGTGTGGCTTGTAAAAATGAAGATGTTAAGATCAAGAAACACAGTTCGGACTCTGATAAGGCAGATACTACTAAGCTTTATAGTGAAGTTGGTTCAACACACACAGTTTTGATCCTGCCAAACAGTTCCTGTTGCTCAAACTAGTCCAACTTCACAGAACTTTCATCAGAAGCAATATCTAATGATAGCTCGATGATGAAAAGGGAATAAAGAGAAGGCAAATTTAGGCTCCCAGATTAGCGAAAATGAACTGAAAACTGCTTGCTGTTGCAAACGTACATGGATATGAAGGATTGATAGTTGTTACAAAATGAGGAAGAAACAGGCAGCATTTCAAAGTAGGGTACGTCGGTTGAATAACCACCCATCTCTGCTTCAGTTTCTTGAAAGGATGTCAAAGATTCACCAGTTCAAGTCAGAGAGTCTTGACTCTCAAGAACTTGAATTGAGATACCAAGACTCTAGCAAGAAGCACCAAGAAAGCTTTTAGTAGATTGTGGAGGAAGAATGGGCCAGCAAGAAACTTAATCGAAGGTGTTCTGATGGATCTCACCGTTCCATGACATGCTCATATTCTAGCATCGTAACTCTGTCTTCTGGCAGTGTTGAAAAGAAAATATTTTGAAGGATAGTAAGTGATTTTCATTTCTATTGATTGGAAGCCAGCTTGAAATATTATCAATAATAGTTTAAAGGATAATAAGAGACTATTCTTGATTACCAACCAACAGTGCAATGGATGTTCAGAAAAAAGAATGTCGGGTGCCCAAATAACCTTGACAATCACATTGAAATTTGAGACATATAACCCAACACAGCTTAAATATTGTTGCTTTCCATACTAAAATTAATTTTCCGTGAAATAGAAGGCCAACTGTAGCACCCAGAAACAATTTGACTTGCCGTTTATCATATAGTCCAACCAATAGGCCAAGCCTCACGAGATTAGTGATGTACCCAGAATTTTATGGTTGACCAGACCTAAAGGATATAGATCAACAAAGCAACTTGACACGAGTCAAATCACGTAGATCAACTTGACCGGACCTAAAGGATAACCATGTAGTTCAACTCAACCCATGGCCACAACTTACGGCCAATGAGACATTGGTCAGCATCCGATTGACTTCACCCAATTATTTGCATGAATGAACCTTTTACAACTGTTAAGATATTAAAACATAGTTTTACAACAAAAAACAATTAATAATTAAGTAAACATATACATATACATAAACATATACATATACAAATAGATAACAAATTGGCGAATGACGAATAAGTAAAACTGTTTGAAGAATTTTACATTCAAACATTTATAAAACACAAAACTAAGACACTTGAAGTAAAACATTTTTTGTAAATATAATAAGATGCATATCATTAAAATGCCTTACATCACAAATGACATTTTTGATCTTAGCGCAGTGTGCCAATGAATCTTCAATTCGATCTAGAGCTTGCCAACCCATAGCACCAGCAAGGCAAATCATTTACGGTTTTTGAATCTTGAACAAGTTCTTGAGCTTGTGTAACCAGAAAACCAAAACCAACCAGATTTCCAAGGCCCATAATAAACAAACCATAAACTGTGTCTTCTGGGTTGTATTTACGGAGAAGACGAAAGCAATGTACATCCACTACAACTAAGAAAAAGCCTAGAGAAACCAACGCAATCCACCTGCCAATTATCCAATTCTTGCTCCATATCGCAACGGGCCTAAAAAAGCAAGATTCATGAACAAATAAGAAGGAATCAATTACCAGGGTTTCAAAGTTTGACTATGTGATTTATAATAGGCTTAATGACATTTTGGGCCTTAACGTATGTAACTTTGTACCCATAAAGCTTCAAAATATAAAATAACACCTTTTCGTCCCCCAAGATATGAGATATGAATCTTTTAACCCTTATTCTGTGATAGTCAAAAAACAAACACAGGATACAAATCGGAAGGGATAAATGAGACATTTTGCTTTGATAAAGTGTCTGCTTAATGATCTTTTCGCCCTTCAAATTTGAAACGATGTACACATTAAGCCTTGTATTATAAAACTATTCTTCACCCCTCGGGTATCAGAAGTCTATATTTCTGCCCTACTCAGCGACAAATGGAAAAAATGAATGTAACTGTTTCAATCCGCAGGACTAATATTGTAAGTCTAGTTATGTGTTTCCCTTTTACATAATAAAACTAACTATTTGTAAGACATATAAACGATACTCTACTAAAGCAAATGTCCCAATTATCCTTGTCGATTTATAACATTCCAATTTTTTTTACCTCTGTCACAAAGTAGGGTTAAAATATACATTTGTCGTACTCTGCGGACGAATATGGCTTAATACATCAAGGTTCTATTTGTCCATCGTTGCACACTTTAAGGGCAAAAAAATTATCAAGCCTTATAAAATATCCCAGTTATCCCTTCCAATTTATACCATTATATTTGTTTTTTGACCATGTCGTGGAATAAGAGTTAAAAGGTGTGAAAAGGTATGATTTTATATATCGAGGCTTTATGGGTAGTTTTAAATAGCATAAGATCATGTTGACCTTCCTCTAACACCTTAAGGTTTTACATACTCCTTAACATTTTAGATGGTCCGGTTACTTAACATGGTATCAAAGCTCCATTTAGGGAGGGTCTAAGGTTTGATTCCTCACGTAGTAGTTCTAATCTACAGGCTAAAACTAAGTTACTACTCCTATGTAATAGAAAGGGGAAAACTCAGACAATTGCTTTAAAATTAGATCCCTTGATTCAAAATCAAATTAACATAAGGGGCCTGTTTGGATCAACCCATTGACAGGAATGTACGAGAATCTCATTCCGAATCCTAATATCAAAACAACCCCAAAGCTCTATGTAACACAACCATAATCAGATATAGAAAAACTTTTAACAATGATGGTCAAAGTTATAAAAATTTAGAACTTATTACAAGATAAAGAAACAAACTGCACCTCTGGATACTGTAGTCTGCAACACCTTTCAAAGTCTCTCGTGTTCCAGATCCCTTGGCAACATCGGATGTTTTATATACTGTCATAGCAAACTCCGCTATTCTTCTTCGTCGTCCTTGCAATCTTGTGCAGAAGAGTTATAAATGAGTTTCACCAAACTCTTATCTAGTTGACTAAATGAAACACACTACTACATTTCTATGTAATGTTATTTGACTTTTATACCCTTTAGTGTTTGTTGTTTTCTGACCATTTTAGGCGTTTACGCGCTACAATTTAGTCGAGGGTAGTTTTTTTACGATGAGACGGGTAACCGTATTTTGGAAGTGATCAAAATTTTTATAATTTTTTTCGCAATTCCTTTTTTATAAATTACAGTGTTTAAAGTTTCATGTAGAAAAATAATTGGTAAATTAGCTTATAAAATTCCCTTTCTTTCAACTTAAAATACATGCAGACAATGTACCCAAAAAAAGTTAAAATGAATATCATTGAAGGAGGATTTACTCTCTAGCACCATCTTTTTTGACACTTCGGTATCAATATCGAAATATAAAAATAGCATATCAAGATTTAGACATATAATGGCCTCACATGGCCACAAAGGTCTTCACATATATATTATTTAAGGATGGGTCAAAATATCTTATTTATTAAATTACAAATATATAAAAAATTATATTTATATTAAAATTAAGAATTGAACTCTTAGCCTTCGATGCATGCTTAGAAATTTCGACAATGAGAACTAATTGATTGAGCTACCAGATTGTGATTTTTGAAAATCGAATAACCGATACATCAAATATTTTAGAAATGATTCGGTAAAATATTGTTGAGTAAATTTCAAAAGCAATTTTTATAAAATGTGTTTTTCGGCTCAAAGTTGATTTTAGAGAAAGCACATACTCAATGTTGTTTTAAAATCAAATTTTTCCAAAATTATTATTATTTTTATAATGAAACCTTAAACGTGCATTTATAAAGAACATTCTGACAAAAATAATACTAATTTTCGGAAAAGCACTAATTTTGTCAACATTAATTTTTTAATAATATGTCAATTTTTAATAATAATCTCGATAGAGCTTATATTTAATAAATCGTGCATATGCATTGATATTATGTAAACACTAAGCAACATGAACTTTTAATACCATTTTTAAAAATTACAAACTACATGCACGAAGAACAAGTTTCTTGTACTTTTTTAAGATTTGTTTAAACAAAAACCATCGAAATATTCATCTTTTTTCATAGTTGTAAATTTTATTACCATTTTTAAAAATTACAAACTACATGCACGAAGAACAAGTTTCTTGTACATTTTTAAGATTTATTTAAACAAAAACTATTGAAATATTCATCTTTTTCCATAGTTGTAAATTTTATTATTGAATTTTTATATATTTAGAAAACGTTTATACTATTTTCTTTTATACATATTTTTCTGTCATAATATGTAATATTATTTATATCATTAATGTAAGTTGACTGCTATACGCTTTATTTAATATTAATGTTAAAAAATATTGCTAACATTTCTAAACTAGACATGTTGTGGATCAAGATTTATGTTTGCAATTCCAATTAATGCAAGGGTTTGAAAGCGTAGAGCTTTAATGGTTGCACTCGTGTTCAAGACTGCACGGTCCTTACA
>PHNY01285019.1:11293-23103 GCA_003724115.2 Anethum foeniculum | reverse complement strand
CACTTAATCATTTTTATTTCTTTGGCAGATATATACATTAAACACACACGAACTGTCGCCTTCAAGAAATAAATTTTCACTGATCCAAAATCTACCGAAACTCTGTCCAAATTTAGTTTTGATCATAGATTATTGTTACCCAAAACATTGTCTATCTTTTGAGACTAATTTTTTAAGTTTTCAACGACTAATCTATTCAAATCAAACTCGAGGCTTTTCAAACCTTATTCGAACTTTGACCATAGATTTGACATAGATTTTGTCTTTAGGAAATTATTATAAAAATATATCTGTGATCCTCATTTCTCGTAGTACAACATACTTTAATTCCGTAAAGATCCGAGAAGTTTGGATTTTGGTGTTTATTTTGTATTTTTATTAATTATGTGTCGATTGTGAAATTAGCCATTTTATTAAGTAGAAATTATCAACCATTTTTCTTAAAAATAGGTGATAATTTTTACATTAAAAAGACTAATTTCGTGCCTATTTTGTCAAATGATTCTGCTAGAACTACTCGTTTCTATAAATGGATTCGTTTATTAAATGAACATTCTAATGTTTCCTTTGCTCTCACTGCTAAGACTATGCTAAATGTAGAAATGCTAGAGTATGTCCACAGGAACTCTACAGTGGCCAATCTTGGAGAGAACTTGGGATTTCATTTTCCACTGGGTGGCGAAACAATCAGAATTTCTGAGGATGACCTTAATGAAATCCTACAGTTTCCTAGAAATGCCTTAGTACACGATTCAGATTCTGATGATCTTCTCAACTTCTTCACAAGGATAAGGGCTACACTGGACAATGGGAAGATTCCAAGATGTTTCTACAAGAAGCATCCACCTAAGGAGCAGAACATGTTTTTCACCATAATATCCTATGTGTTCTCTCCAAAAATAGGTGGATGGCATGGACTATCTATGCTTCTTCAGAAGATTGGACTTGCAGTTGCTCACAACCTCAGCATCAACTTTGGTCACTTAATTATGGAAAAGATCCTTGAAAACCAAGTTGCAAGGGAAATCATCCGGTGTATCCTAGATTCATCCAAATTGTGCTGAACAGAAAGCTTTCAAGCGAACAACTTTCACACTTTGGAAATGACAATCTAGTGGCATCTTAAGAGATTCCACTGAGAACTGCACTGATCCTTCTTAATCAAGTCCCGTATCCTAACAATAATGGTAACAGACCTGTTGTTCATCTAACTCAATATATGCAGGAACGGTTTGCTATTATTGATCAACAGGTTTAGGATGAGGCCGCTGTTATTCAAGAACAAGAGGAAGATGATCAAGATGCTGAAGCAGCAATGGTTGAAGCTGAAGAAGCATCTGAGAAAAGAGATCAAGAATCTATAGAACAAAGGCAATCCACTGAAAATGCTCCTCCAGGAGAAGTGGAATCAAATCTTGAACAGATCTTCGAATAACCAGCTCAAGTAAGAGATGCGAAAAGAGAAAATGAGCCAGTACCTCCCACTGAAGATGTATACATGCCATATTTCTCCACAGGTAATGAACCTATATCTTCTGAAGCATTTTTTGATAATCTGTTCACATTGAAGAATTGTACAAGGACATATCGTTCACACACTTGCTAATAGAAGGCATAGGAGAAGGAACTGAATCTGAAAACCTCCAGATTCAGAACCAACCTTTAGAGCCAAACACTGATACATATATATCTCTACCTCAACCCCTGAAACGTAAGGAACCTATGACTGGTGAGGAAACTGAGGGAGACACTTCCTTTAGTGCAGCAAACAAGGAAGGAGATGTGAGTAACCCTGTAGCTCTGCCTCCATTGAAGAAAAGTCGTACTCTTACTGAGGCAACTACTGACCCCCTTACATCTTCCTAACAGGATGTAAAGCCTGAAATGGCACATACATAGTTACTAGATTAATCTTCTCAAAAAGGTGAATCTATTGGAATTCGCCAGTCGGCCATGGTATCTGAACGAGTGTCACCACCTGATCAACCACAAACTCTTATTGCACAAAGTAAGGTTGCACACACAGTGAGGAATTGACGGAAGCAGAAGGTTCAACCATTTTACAGTTAGAATATTCTGGAGTTGCTCCACTGCCTTCACAGGTGTTAGAAGAAGGTGTTGCTGTCACTGCCACTCATAGTGCAGCATTTACCTCCCTAGGACTAATAAACTTGGATGCATCTGCGGATAGGGGATCCGACGTAGGTGCGGATTGGCAACCCATTGGCGATGAACCAGATTCACCTGGTGAGCCTAAGGGGAAAATGTTGTCATCAATACTTGAGAGGACTGAGGAACAGATTCCAAATGCGATGGCCTCGGTTACCCTTCCAGAGATTCCAACTCTGGACAAGTCATCTCAAGATGACAGGGAACTCGCCTCGAGCGAGTATCGGGAATTGCGACTCCCATTGCACCACTGGTGACCTCCTTAAGGACGGCTACAGTGATTTCACATGCAGGTACCTCAGACACTGGGAGTTTTGAGAGGAGTGAAACACATACCGAGAGGTTGAGTGACACCCTAACCCCAAAACCGAGCGAAAGAGTGCTAAGTGAAACATATCGAGAGCCTATAAGTGAGACACCCACTACCACAAATTCACCTCCAGTTGACATGTCAAAATTTGTGTATGCACGTGATCTAGAAGCAATGTTGGACGCCAGAGATCGTAAGTTTATTGAAGTTTTGGAAACACGAGATCGACAGTTTCATGAGCAACTAGCAATCAGGGACTCAATCATTGAAGAATTGACCAAGAAGTGCACCTCAGCTGAGAAGCAAATTGAAATAATGAACTTAAAGTTGAAGGAAACAATGGACGGAAGCAACTATTATTCGGCTGTTGTTGGAGCAAGGTTGGCGATTGTGGAAGGTCAAGCAGCTCAGATTCGGAAGGATAACACAACTGAGGGGGAGATGAAGGGAAATGTTAGTGGAGGGCAAGAAAAAGGCAAGCAAGTACTAGCATCAGATGCTCCCAAGATTGTCAATGTAGATGAAATGGAAGCAAAAATTATGGCTGAAGCAGCTTTGAATCTTTTAGATCCTGAAACTACTGAGTTTATGTGAGTAGGAGGGATGAAAGAAGAAATGTCAGCTAAGCCAGTATTTATACTTCAGGTTCAAAGAAAGGAAAGGGACGTTTCTGATACTAGGAAGGAAGGAGATTTTGGTGATTCATCTCAGAGGGAGCTACATTCTCAAAGAGGCATGTTATATGAAGTTTTACCTGAACTTCCAGTTCAAGAACTAAGGGAAATAGAAGAAAGATATGATCCGAGTCAGTATGAACCTGAGTTTGAAGACATGGCTACTTATGAAGAGAAGATGATTCCTGATGACAAAGAGTTTGTAGATGAAGATGCGTTCTTGAATGACTATCTGTACTATGGGGTGGAAAAGCTTATAAATTCTGATTTCTTGGAGTCTCAGAAGCAAGTGGAAATGAGAAGTCTTAGGCTGAAATGAGCTGTTGAAAGAGAAGCCAGGAGAGAAAAGGAGACAGACATTCTGAACAAGAAGGGTCCAGAATGGGATGAAGCAAGAAAGATGATGAAACTCAAAGAAATAAATCTGAAGAGGGACAATGAAAACAGAAAGTTTTTAGATCTTGTTGAGGACTTCTGGAACAACTTCCGTGATATTCATGAGTTTTACCATCAGTTTGACGATCTTATCACAGCTGTATCTGTGAGTGCTTTGAAGACAGGGTGGAGAACATATGTGAATATTGTGGATGGGACTTCGCTCAGAATATCTACCAATGTCCTTAAAAGACTAAACATTATTAAATTGTTCGTCTTACATAAGAAATTCATCTCAATAGGCAGGAAAGAGAATGAGATCTTCAGGGACATGATAAAGGAATACATCTTGGATGTCACACCACAAGTGTTCAAAACTCCGAAAGTGGTGAAATATTTTACAGACAACAGATTGCAGAATATTACACTGTCTAAAGAAAGTCTAAAAAAGACTAACTATTGGTGGTTAACATTCATAGAAAGCAGACTAAGGTGCAGAGGAACAGCTAGAACAGAAGTAGATCTAAAAGCAGCGGAACTTCTGTTTGCCTTCAGGTTGAACTACATTGTCAGAATAGAATCTGAAAGGGACGTGAGAAAGCTTCCCAGAGCTTATGCTACACCAGTATTAGTGAATGGAGTAGATGAAAGCACACTGATAATAGATGACAAGCCTTGCATTGGCACATTTGAAGGTGAAATGGCATTTATGATCAATAATGCCAAGGTAAAAATTTCTAAATTTATCAGAAGTGGTTCAGTGTATATCAGAAGAGTTCTAAGTCAGGTGAAAGCCTCCACGTGCAAAAGTGTTAAACTGGTAATCAAGCCAATTGAAGAAGTATTGAAGGATAGGGTGGAAGAAGAAACTATCAACAACACAAGTAGGTTACAAGAAGCTCCCAAAAGGATTACAATCTATGTACTACCAAAAAAGTCTTCACTGTTGGTTGATTCTCTAGACACTGTGTCAAATATCACCTATCTTGAGAAACTTCTGGAAGCTCTGAATAATCCTCCTCCATCTAATGCTTTGGAAACATCAGCAAGGGATGCTGTGCAAGCAAGACTTAACCAAATCAGATCAGGTAAGAGAACTTCATCGAAAGCCACACCCAGACAAGAATCACAGGTTCCAGTGACAAAGAAATTGAAGACCAAAAAGAAGCCTGATGATAAAGAAAAGAAGCACAAGAAGCAAATGTCAAATCAAAATTAGTTCAGTCTTGAGGAACATCTCTGTAACTTGTACTTTTATTTCAAAAAGAAATCTGGAAATGTATATATGATCCAGAATGCAATTATTATTATTTCCTGCTTTCCGTATTTACTTTTTCTTGCTATCAGTTGAGTTATCCTTAGGAATTTGCTTGTCGAACTCTAACAATCAAATAGGGGGAGATAGTAAAGTATAAATGTAATGTAATATGTAATAGAAGGATCATAACTCAACATATGATAAGAATCAGGAACATAATATTAATTATGAAACACAGGAATCCAGAAGATCAACTACAGGATAAATACAAAGAATCAAAACATGAAATTGAAACTTAAAGTTTGTTGAAGAATCATGGAAAGAAAGTTCATTCATATGTTCATGCCTCTATGAATAATAACATGTCAGAAGATTCCAAGTTACAAAGTAATGGATTGAATTGAAGTATTATAGATTACAGGATTCTAATGGATTGAAGCAATGTAGCACCTGAAGGTTAAATCAACTTAGGGACCATAAAGAGATTGATACTTGATTTTCTGTGTTAGTCATCTGTGAAGCAGACCATTGCACTAGGTGTCAACGCTTCAAGAAAGGAAATATTGATCTATCATAAGCAACAAGTTGAAGACAAGAAGCTAAAGAAGTTGTGACTTAGAATAATGGTATGACATAAATGAAGATGAAAACTTCTAAGTCATAGAGGCTTCAAGGACAAGTCCCTGTCGCCTCTTGGCTTCAGGGACAAGTCCCTGTCGCCTCTTGGCTTCAGGGACAAGTCCCTGTCGCCTCTAAGGTTCAAACCTTGGCTCCTGTCGCCTCTTGGAAGCCATAGGGATGTTCAAGTCGTCTCTTGAAGTCCTAGGAGAAGTTCTTGTCACCTCCAAGCCAAGAAACCTACCGCCTCTTACTCATATCGCCTCCAAGGACTTAACAACTGCAACCTATTGTGAAGCACTTCATGTGGACTTGGTTTTACCACGTGTAAAGTGAAATCCAAGTCTACACAAAACCAACAGAATGAAATTCATTTCATTTATTCATTTTCTTCAGCTACCAACTACATTTACAAGAGCTCCATTGAAGGCTATATTCTTTTTTAGAAGCTTGTAATTGTATTGTTATGCCGTCGAATTTATTGTAGCTAATCAATCTTTATTAGAGTGTAGCAAACTCAAGGTTTATATTAATAAAATGATATATTCCTCGAACTTATTTGTGTTTGACTCGATTCCGTACTTTAACTAAGAACATCTAAACAAATCGAATTATTTGTGAGTATTGTATTATACTCTCCCCCTTCTACAATACTTTGGGAACAGTTAGTGCTAATAAAATTGGTCCAATTGGGCATTTTGTTCTGCCTAAAGGTATGATAGGAATAATACTCTAGTGCATTTTATTTTGCATTATGTCAAGTGCATTATGAGTCATGATGGTTATCTTACTCTAGTCATTTACTTGTATAGTGTATTTGGCGTAAGGGTATTATAGTCTGAAGAGTCCTTTTATTCAATATATTGTCTCTTGTCTTAGTATATTAGTGAATATTAGGCATTGGAGGTTGTAACATTTGACATCTGGAATTTTTTTTTCTGTTTGCAGCTGTTGGGTGCAACTTAATGCAGGCGAATGTGGCAATGGAAGAAGGTGGAGACAGCTGCGACACTATCTGAAGTCTTCATGTTCAGTTGTTCTTTTCAGTTCATTACAAGTTTGGCTTTGTACGAACTGTTACATTTACGTTTAACATTGCAAATTGCAATTCTGTCATAATTTTTATAATGAATTTTTTCGGTTCTAACTTTGAAACACACTAAACATATGAATTTGGGTATTGTTTTTGTTTATGAATGTTATTAAACTTTAATTTAGATTTGTTTAATTATGTTCCGCTTATAATCATTCAGTTGTGGTGAATTAATAGTAATTAGGTGTTTTCAGTTGAGTTTACTTTATGTAGTAGAGAAGTGAATTAGCACAGTCTTAGACGTAAAGAGTGAGATGCACTCTCTCCATAATATGATTCATGTGTGCATGATGTAAATATGGATGGATGTTTTATGCGTTTTTAAAGGGCGATGATTGATGTCTATTTTCGTCTAAACCTTGAGAATAAAAGTATAATTAAGTCAAATTTGTGTGAATGATCAGGCAACATGATTATTAAACTCTTAGGCCTGGATTAAAACACTCTAATCTCAACATAAATAATGGCCTTGACCATATGTCCATTTTTACCTGCTAATGCTAGAGTAGCATTTTTAAAAGTTAAAGGTTTCCTCAAGCACTAGCTAAGTTACACAAATCATTATGGACGAAGTGACAAAATGAAATGTCATTTTAAGACAAACTCAAACTATGTTATGGCGTAATGGCTAGTTCATTTTAGAATGCCCAAATCTTTGTGAATATATTTGTACCATTAATAAACAATGGACCCCATTCTAGATCTTAAACGTTCAGATATAGCTTAACTCAAGCTGGGTAATAACCCAAGCTATGTGTGGCGTGGTATTTATCAAGCTTTGGGGATTGCAAAAGATGGTGCGAGAAGAAAGATTGGAGATGGTGAATTGATGACTGTTTGGCAGATACAGTGGCTTCCAGATGTATCAAATGGTTTTATGTAGACAGTAGAGTGTAACCAGTTGGGGGATATCAAAGTTAGTAATTTATTGAAGGTAGGAGAGAAGAGCTGGGATATTGACCTATTGAATGATCTGTTTTGTCCTAGGGATGTTGCACTGATTAAGTTATTCCGATTCCAATGGTTGAGAATCATGACTCGTGGTATTGGCTGCCTGATGAGAAGGGTATATTCACTGTTAAAAGTTGTTATCGGATGTTGCAAGGGGAATGCACTAGTGATTATATTTTCTTATGGAGGAAGCTGTGGGTAATGAAACTTCCGGGTAAGATTTTAAATTTTTTGTGGAGACTGTATAGGGGATGTCTACCAACTAATGCAGCTTTGAGAGATAAACATGTTAAGTTAGAGGTTTGATGCCCGTGGTGTTACCAGGAAGCAGAAACAGATGTGCATGCTTTTTTCTCATGCGATTTTGCAAGAACAGTATGGTTGGTCTTAGGTTTGGTAAATCTCGTTCAGTGTTCTACATATGACAGGTCTTGTGAGGTGTTTTCGAGATTGTTAGAGCAAGTTACAAGGGAGTAGGGTATTCAAATTGCATTGCTCTGCTGGAGTTTGTGGAATAGGAGGAATAAGTGGGTTTGGGAGCGTGCAAATGGATCAGTTTTTGGGGTGGTTAGTACTGCTTATCATTTTCTCAGAGATTGGAAGAAGCCCAAGTCAAAGACGAGGAGAGGAAGATCAAAGGAGCTTTGGGTGATAGGGTGTGGTTGAAACCAGAGGAAGGTTGGTTGAAGATTAATATAGACGCTGCTATTTTTCTGGATGGTAGTAATGGAGTCTCTGCAATTGTTAGAGATGATCAAGCTCGTTTTGTGGCAGCTAGAGGAAGCAGGATTGCAGGTGGGTGGAAGCCTAGAGAAGCCGAAGCTTTAGGTCTAATGGAGGCACTTTCTTGGATCATAAACAGAGGTTATAATAGGTGTATTTTTGAGACAAATTCTTATGCTTTAACTGCAACATGCAATGATCGTCCAGGGGAAGCTGTGTTCGGTACCATAGTTAAATATTGTATTCATATGTTTAAGCATGTTAATCCTGTGCTAGTTGATTTTGTCTATCGTTCTTCGAATAATGCAGGTCATGTGCTTGCATAAGCTATTTATTCTATGTCAGACGTAGGAGAGTGGTATGCTACTCCTCCTAGTTTTATTACTCATGCTTTGTATTAGGATTTGGTTTAATGCAAGTACGATATTTTAAAAAAAAATATAACTTAACCCATCTTAGTTTTAACTCTGCCTTTTAAACACAACCTCTATAACTAATGCTATAGTATATCTCAGTTAGAAGAAAACAGGTAGTAAACTGGAGTCCTGCATAATCATCTTCACGTCATTCGATAAAAAATTTAGGAATTTTTTGAAAAAAACATAACACTATCAATATATATATATATAAAGGAGGATACGTGGGAGGTTAGGTGGCGCTATAAGATCGTCTCGATCTATTTTTCTAATTTTCTTAGAATTTTAAAATTTTAAATACTCAAAAATAAAATATATCTTTTTAACATATTAAAAGTAGAATAGGCGTCCAAAGTTGTAGATAATACTTTTAATAAAATTTTTATTTAAAGTAGAAGAGGTGTCCAACAAAAGTTTTATTTGAAGTAGAATATATGTTCAAATAAAACTATTCTTATATAAAGCGATTTTCGACCAGTAAAATACAATTTATGTACCTATAACTATAATTTATAATTTTATCTTTTCAGGTATGTACAATTATTATAAACCAAAATACCCCTTCTTTGTTTTCATTGTTAGGACGCCTGAGGTTGGTTACACTTGAGGATGGAAGTACCAATCAATATGATTGTCAGGTTTCATTAGATGATGCTTTATTGGTTTACAATTGATATTCTTTCTGTATTATTTTAACAAAGATTATGGCAATAAATTTAAGTTTTTTTAAACCTTTTATGACACTTTTATTTTGCGCATTCAATTCGATATATGGCTTATCTACTGTAATTTTTAATTTAAGACTTTCATCGGAATCATTGTTTATGTTATTTATTGTCAAGCGGAGTTCTTTAGTTTTCCATAAAAGAAACTTTCAAGATCACACAATTTTGTGTGTTTTTGTTTTTTCACTATTTTTTTCATAACTTTCTCACAGTTTTTTAAATTACGATAAAAATATTGCTACTTATGTACCTATAATTTTAGCTCAATACATATGTATGAATGCACATATATGTGTGCGTCCTGTACAGACACACGTCACCTTCTCATGTTCTAAGTGATTGTGTTTTATTCAAAGTTGGGATTTTCTTGAAATAAAAATAAATATCCACTTAGCTGCAATAACGGGATTTCCATTAGAGATGATAAATGCTTGGAGTGCTCAAAGAGATTACCCTTTGTTTATTGCTCCCCCGTCTAAAGATCAGATGCTTATCAATTTAAGAAATTTCAACAAAGGCTTTTCGATTTTCTTTGAATTTATACTTTTATAAAATATATTTTTTAGTGTTTTTTTAATATATATTCAATCTTTTTTGAATTTCATTAGGATACATTTTCTTCTTATAATATGTTAAAAAATAATTCTAACTATTCCACTTTATAAGTTAGAATATCTTCTTTCATTATAAATCTGAACCCCTCTTATTTATAAATTAGGATACACAATCCAAATCACTCTCATTTATAAATTAGAATACATATTGTTAAAAGATAATTTGAACTCCTCTCCTTTATAAAATTATAAATTATAATACTTTTCTACTTAAACTATGTTAAAAGTTATTTTAATTATCAACATTTGAAATGTTAGAAAAATATCAATTTAAGCCCACTCCTTTATAAATTAGGACTCCTTTTTTCTTTGCAAATCAAAACCGTTCTTTTTTATAAATTAGGATACATTTTCTATTTACAATATATTAACAATAATCACAACCCTTCTCCTTTACAAAATTAGGATACACTATTTTTTTATAAATGTAAACCACTCTCCTTTATAATAAATTTATATAAAGGAGGATACTCAAAAATACTTTAACATATTAGACGTAGAAAATATATTCTAATTTATAAATGATAGGTATCCTAATTTACAAATTTTAGGGGTTCGAATTATCTTTTAATATAGACAGAGTTCGAATTATCTTTTAAAATATATCCATATTTATAAAGTAGAGGGGTTCAGATTTATAAATAAAATACGTCCCTGGGGTCATCTTTTTCTGACTTAATAATTCTTCTAAAATTTCATAATTTTAAACTTTTAATAAACTTTAGACATGTTTATTTTATAAGAAGCATAAAATCCAAGATCAGACGTGTGAAGGATTTTTTGATATCCAAACTGCTCTTTTTTATAAATTAGGATATATTTTCTATTTACAATATGTTAACAATAATCAGAACCTCTCTCCTTTACAAAATTAGGATACATTCTTTCTTTATAAATGTAAACCACTCTCCTTTATAATAAATTTATATAAAGGAGGATACTCAAAAATACTTTAACATATTAGAAGTAGAAAATATATTCTAATTTATAAATGATAGATATCCTAATTTACAAATTTTAGGGGTTCAAATTTTCTTTTAATATAGATAGAGTTCAAATTATCTTTTAAAATATATCCATATTTATAAAGTAGAGGGGTTCAGATTTATAAAAAAATACATCTCTGGGGTCATCTTTTTCTGATTTAATAATTATTCTAAAATTTCATAATTTTAAACTTTTAATAAACTTTAGACATGTTTATTTTATAAAAAGCATAAAATCCAAGATAGGACGTGTGAAGGATTTTTCGATATCCAAACCGCTCTTTTTTATAATTTAGGATACATTTTCTATTTACAATATGTTAACAATAATCAGGACCTCTCTCCTTTACTAAATTAGGATACATTCTTTCTTTATAAATGTAAACCACTCTCCTTTATAATAAATTTATATAAAGGAGGATACTCAAAAATACTTTAACATATTAAAAGTAGAAAATATATTCTAATTTATAAATGATAGGTATCCTAATTTACAAATTTTATTGGTTCGAATTATCTTTTAATATTGATGGAGTTCGAATTATCTTTTAAAATACATCCATATTTATAAAGTAGAGGGGTTCATATTTATAAAAAAATACGTCTCTAGGGTCATCTTTTTCTGATTTAATAATTCTTCTAAAATTTCATAATTTTAAACTTTTAATAAACTTTAGACATATTTATTTTATAAAAAGCATAAAATCCAAGATAGGACGTGTGAAGGATTTTTTGATTAGGTGCTCAATCTTCCTCTAAATTTGTTTGGAGCTCCACAGGGTTTGTTGACGGAGGAATTTGGTAACAATAAAGTTCGAGGTTCGTCGCCTGAATCAAGATCTACGATAGTGGTTCTTTGCCGAAAATTTGAACGGAGTATGGTGGTTGTGATGAATTG
>PHNY01285010.1:8164-22440 GCA_003724115.2 Anethum foeniculum | reverse complement strand
TATATATAACGATTTATATTATATATGAAATAGGCTTGATTTTTATATTTTTGGACTTTTCCATAAATTTTTGAATGTAAATAAGGAAAATTTAAATTAATTTTTATATTTGAAATATGATTAATTTTTATAAATATTAACTTTCCTATAAATTCGAATGTAATTAGGAAAATTTAATTTTTATGAATTAATATACATGAGCATATTTGAAATATGATTGTTTTTTATATTTTTGGAATTCCCCATAAATTTTTGAATGTAAATAAGGAAAATTTTAGTTAATTTTTATATTTGAAATAGGCATTAATATACAGGAGATCTAGAAAAAAAAAATATGATTCGAGCAATTCTAGAGCTCTTGTGGATTTTCCTTTATATATATAAAGATAAAGATAAAGATAATAAAGATATATTGATTGATATTGATTTTATTTATAAATGATAAACTTATATATTTAAATTTATATTTTAAAACATGTATAAATATATATTGTGTTTCAAGTATTTTTTATATGTATTAAGTGTAAATAGGTATACATATATATGTAAATATATAATAAAAATATGATTTTATTTTACCGGGCTCGATTCCAGCTTTAGTCGAGCCGGGCTCAATCCCAGTCTTTTAAAAAGAACGGGCTTAGCCCAGATTTTTACGAGTCATACCAGACTGTGACTAAAAATATTGGGCCATTGCCTGGCCAAGCTTGACCAGATTTTGTTTAGATCGGACCACAGACCAGACCAGACCAGATTTGTAGTTCAAATTTTTCATGCATCTTTAGCGGGAATGCTGAAAAACACACTTGTATTTATCTTACAAGGTTTTTTCCACTTTACGATTTTCGTAATCGAGTGTTTATAGTTTGTTAGGCAGTAATTAAGACAACTAATGTACAGGTACATACGTATGATGAGGTGCATAAGGATTATCAACTTTACTTTGACACATGCGGAACTTTGACTTATGATATTGTTAAATTTCAAGGAGAGTACAAAAAGTCATGAATAATAATGTAATGACAACATATTCGGCTGAAAACGTATTTCAATAACTAGAATTTGCAATTAAGCGAGATCTCGCGACACATCTTGTTACCCATTCACCTCGCACATTTTTAACTTCCTTAATTGTTTTCATTATATTAATTTTAAAAAAATACATATAAAAGATACAAAAAATACCTAAAAAAATATAAGTTAATGAAATAAATAAATATATATATTAATTACCTAACAAAAAGGGTAATGTATAGGATAAATATGGGGATGTTGACATAGTATAAATGTCTCCTATGTATGCCTATTTGGAGTTTTGACTCTCTAGATCTGAAGAAGGCAGGACAAACCGATCCGTACCCGTATCCAAGTAGGCAGCTTAACCCCCCATTTTCTGTATTCAAATCCAATAAATATATACACACATTATACACACAGACACTATTGGATAGATATATATATATCTCTCTCTCACAGTCGGTGAGTTGTTCCCCAGTTCACACCCACGCACAAACTTATTCAAACCCTGTAAATCTCGAAGCCCAAGTAAGTCTTTTTCCATTATCTCTATCTTTCTTGTGTAAAGATAGATATAAAGTAGGAATTTATGTGTGTATATTCTTGTTGTCTACATGTTTCTGCAATTTATGTTATCTTGATGCTTAAAGGTTTCAACTTTAGGTCAACTATGTTATAATTCTTGTTTATATTGCAGAAAGATTAGTAATTTAAAGATTTTATTTTGCCCTATTAAAACAATTAGTTCTTTCTTGTTATTTGTAGTTCAAAGATTTGTTCTTTCTTTTAATTTGTAATTCAAAGGATTGAAGTTCTGGTGAATTATATTGGATTTTCTTGTTCATATTATAAAAAAGATTAGTTATTTCTTGTTATTATTAGTTGAAAGGTTTGATTTTGCCCTACTTTTTTATTCTGATTGTTTGGGAATTAGGGTTTACTTTGTTTGTGTTGTAGATTTTTAGGCATGGTTAATGAAGATATAGAAAGAAATAGTAATGGCGAAAAGGGTGTGGAGATGGAGAGTGAGGCACTCAATAATGGGTCGGTGATTGAAATTATGGCTAATGAAGATATAGAAAGAAACAGTAATGGCGAAAAGGGTGTGGAGATGGAAAGTGAGGCACTCAACAATGGGTCTGTAATTGAAATCACGGCTAATGAAGATATAGAAAGAAACAGTAATTGCGAAAAGGGTGTGGAGATGGAGAGTGAGGCACTCAATAATGGGTCTGTGATTGAAATTGATAATGGGGTTGGTGGCGAGGGGAATTCTGCTGGTTCTTCGGGTAATCCAGTGGAAAAATTTACGTACAGGAGGCGCAAGCGTGCGAAGATGAATAGTGATTCGGAGGAAAAATTGCGCATTGGTTGGAATGCAGATAGCCAAGTCACGGATAAGGTTTGTATGCTTGATTATGTTTGTTTGTTTTGTTAGTTGTATTGGCACATTTTTTGTTTTGCCTTGCAGTAGATTGAAGTTCCTTTAGCAGTCTTGTTACATGTTTACATTGGAAGGAGAATCTATTTAGAGACTTGATGGGTTTTGTGTGTCTGTAATGGCTTAGAAAAAAGTATCCAAACCATGAATTACTATAAGTTATTGGTACTGATAATTTTTGTCTATAGGAAAAATGAATTTCATGATATTTCTTTTATGTTATTTGTTGCAAATTTTTTGATTGATTTAGAACCCCAGGTTGAACAATTGTTCCAAAGATTTGAATAGCACCGGACTGTTGCAGAAGCATGCTGGTTGTTGTAGTTGGATAAGAAGCATTTTGGTTTTTAGGTTAGAAAAGTTATATGTATTGAAAGGCGTTGTCGGTACTCGGTAATAGAAAGAGAAGATAGGTCATGATTTAGGGCTTGGAAGAGGGGGAAATCCAAAAATAAAGACACAATTGCTATACTAGTGATAGGCAAAAAAAAAAAAAAAGAAAAATCTTGGTGTTTGAATTCTTGTCAATAAAGAATTTCTTTTACACGTCAGGATGGTGTATTTATAAAGACTAGTAACTCTAGACGAGTAATTGGTAGGAAATGTTGCATATATCTAGGTGAACACACCAATGAGATCAAGCTTTGTTGCCCAAGGCGGGCACAATCAGAATCAAGGGGCATAATTTGTAAGTTTGCGAACTTTGTTTAATGCTGTCTTAGTTCAACAATTCATAGTGTGTCTTATACGAAAACTTGACCATTGATTTGAATAGTCTAAAGTTGAAAAGGAAGAAAGTAGAAAGGAAAATTTATATTGGACAAAACCAGCCCCCTTCCAGTTTTCATTATTACATCCTCTCTCCAGTGCGATTGTCGCATTCTCTTAATATATGAATGCTCATTTACTCTACATCACAACTAAAAATCTTCAATATTTCTAAATATATATTTCCTTTCTTGTTCATTCCTAGTTCAATGTTACTTTTTTTCTTTTTCCTTTTAAACTTCGATTTATAATTGTGGTCCATGTCCACTAATAAAATATATGTTTCATGTAAAGTAACCATTTAGTATCCAGCTTGTCAAGACATATTCATTGCATACTTATCAACCTATTGACTCACTTATTTGTTGATTGCAACATAAAACGGAAATGGTTAGTAAATATTATCTGGCTTTGTGCACCATTTCATATATAAAAGTACACACTAGATGAAAGCATACAGTATCTTAGTTTTTGTCGAGACTCCCGACTCGGAGCTGTAAAAATTTCTTCGATTGTTGTCTTTCTTCTTGTTGTAAATTCTTGAGAACTTGTTTCTTATCATATCTTTTGTTTCTCATTTGCAGGTATCTAGTTTTTTTGGTTTACTGCAGTCCATTAACGAACCAGATCTGCGTAGTTCTTGCAAGCAAGTCAGCCATGTTAGGATGGATTCACACACTTCAACAAATGTATCTCATGAATGCTCAGTCAAAGACTGGCGAAAGGTTGTTTTGGAACAGATGTATCAATCACTTAGTGAGACAGAAGGTGGTTTACAGGACTGTATTCGAGATGCTCTTGTATTTAATCATGAACGCAGTTGCACAAGCTCAGTAAAGGTGCATGCTTGTCTAGAATTGAATCACATACTTGCATTTCACTTTTAATAGAATTTCCTGTTTTACTCTGGTCATTAAAAATTGGAATAATCTACAGGAATTTCGTTTTGGTGAAAGAATGCATTCAGGTGCCTATAATGCATTTAAGGATCATGTTGGTGCAGCTTCGAATGGTTCAACAAATGAATCAAGTTCCTGTTTAGAAAGTGATATGTGGAAGCAGGCTCTATTCAGTGTTCTAATATCAACTAAATTTGCTGAACTGTGTGAGTTGCTTTGTGGAAATTTTCATGGAATGAATGTTAGCAGTCTCTTCAACTTGGGTTTAATCAATTCAAGAATCAACGAGGGGGCCTACAAAAATTCGCCAATGCTATTTCACTCTGATATTCAACAGGTATAGTATGTCTAGTCAGTATCTATAGAATAGGTTTGTGATTCTTGGATTTTTAAACATTTTCACAAATATTCTTATTTATCACCACAATGTCTAGTATTTGGTCCCTGATTGTGTATAAATAGAATACAAATTAAAACTAGGACTATCAGTTTATTAAAAAAGATCATGAACAATATTATTGCTTGAACAATCTATCGCTTAATATGTTTCCTGCTGTATTTCTCTCTTCAACTGTTTCTCTTAACTCAGTTTTGTTGTATATTCACAAAACTCTCTAATTTTACGTTATGAATGAGAGGAGAAATGCTGTCAGAGCAATCTGGTCTGTTTTTTTCTTTCACAATTCTGGCTCTCGGTGTATGTTGGCTTAATTAAGCTTTGATCTTCAAATTATCTTTCTCCTCTTTTATCCTGTTGAATTTTTTTCCACAAAATTTTCATACCAGCTGGAAAAATTGCAGTAATATCATCAATAGTTAGCTGAAAGTTCTCTGTTTATAGTTGTATACTATCAGCTGTTAATGTATGATTTCATCTTCTGAATTTGATGAAACTTTTTAGGATTGATTCTGTTTTTATGCTGATCACAAAATCATATCATATATTATTAGAATTCCATGACATCTATCACATCTGTTTTAAGTTTTTAAGAACTACTTTGCGGCCATGAACTATAAATCGGGTGCAAATTTGTTTATCTTTTCATTTTTACTGTGGATGTATGGAAACATCATTATATTTTGAATTACTCCTGATTGCCATGTCAAAACCTTTTCCATAGGTTTTAACCAGTTTTTATTCTGTCTAGCCTTATTTGCAGGCTTCTGGTCTGATTAAAATATTTTTCCTGGAGGATCATATGTATGTGTATCTATATCTATCTATCTATCTATCTATATATATATATATATATATTCTTTTTTCTGAACCAATCCTTGTTCTCTGTCCTAAAATAATGATATATATATCTGTACCTTGTAATTTGACAGATATCATATAATATCATGATCTAACTTGGGGCTTATGTTTTGCGTGTCAAAAATTGGTTTATGCTGTCATAGAGAGTTTAGACCGTTAGACATTTGCTTACAGTTGTCTGACGCTTATTAACTGTCAACTTCTTTGTGATAAAGATTAAAGGTGCTCCTTGACTTGGTGTTCTTGCATGTAAATAAAGCATACGTCCCAGTTTATCCTGCTTGTAGACCTTAACTTTGCATGCCATATATATTAATCTTTTTTTAGCATGAAGTTCTGTATGATAAAGATTACTCTGTTTTGCAGATATGGACAAAGCTTCGGAAGGTTGGCACTGAAATGGTCACAGTTTCTATGAGTCTCTTGGAAACGTCAAGGGTCTCTTGTCATAACACGGTAACAGATTAATCTAATTGCAATTTGTTTTTGCGTTTATTTTTATGCGTCCTCCCGAGTATCTTGGTACAGTATGTGACTATTTTGTTTGAAGAGGCGGCAGAGAGCCAGAAGTAATAAATAGCATGCTTACCCTATTTTTTGAAACATATATTGTTATGGCTTGATTCTAATAGGTTTTCTCTCAGTTTGTTATATAGTAACAGTTTTTTTGTCCATACATTGGGTAAAATGGACTGATTCCAGTCATACTACATTTGCATACCCAATCTCGCTTGTCTAAATGTTAGAAAGATAAATGTTCTGAAAGAATATGCTCCCCTCTCAAATAAAGGATATTATGAACTGATTATATGAACAATATATCTTACATACCCAGTCTTAATTGTGTTAGTGCTAGAATAATAAATAGTATATTAAAGAATATACTTGCCCGTCATTAACCGGATGTTATGCACTTGAAGTACGCATTAGTAAAAGTTGAATCATCAATATAAAACTGTTCTTTTATTGGTTCTGCAATAGTTACCGTTCAATGTGGTTCCTTACAAGAATGGTTTTCTATGGGGTTAAGTGTGTCCTTTTAAAACCATCTTTTTTGTCTCAAGGTTATCTGTAGAGGATGGCATTATTAACTTAACTTTTAGTAGTTTCGTTATTGATAGTCAGCTTTTTCCTAGCAGTATCTTATGATGAGATTAATATGTATGACTAATTTAAAGTCATAGTATTCTGCTCACAAATACAGCCAGAAAAAAAGGATTATACTGTGTTTGTTGATGTAGCAGTTGATGCATCATTTCCAATGATAAAAGAGAGTCGCTAAATCAAAACACAGGATGTTGTAAATTGAAAATGTAACTCACTGATTCCTAATCTCCTTGATTTTTTGCAAACTACTATGAAGTCGGTCTTTTCATTTGTTTCGCTTTAACTTGTCCTGGTTATAATTCATTACAGGGATAGTAATATTACTTGTTCCTGTAATCATTCATGACGGGGTCGTTAATAATTGTATTGAGGTTATAATTTCTGTTAAAATTGTAGATGCAGCCTGAACAAAATATTTATATTTGTTAATTTAGCACTAGCAGGTATTAGATCAATGAGAGTTTAAGTTCTTAAATTAAAAAACAGGATGTTGTGAAGTGAATATATAACTACTGATTCTTTTTGTTTTCATTTTTCTTGGTAAACTACTGTAAAGTTAGTCTTCACATTTGGTTCCTTTGCTAACTTGTATGTTGTCGAATTAGTTTATAGTTTTATCTTGTTCCCTTGAGTGGTGCTGTACTGCTGTGGTTGTATCTCGTGTCTATACATGTCAAAAGTTCGTCCAACTGGATTTCAGTTTTCAGTAAAATGATGTCCTCATTTTGGTTACTGTAACAGTTCCATATTCAAGATACTAATGGGCTTTCCAAAGTGGAGCAAAGAGAAGGCTGTTGCAGTAGAGCCTGTACATGCAGGCATTGTGAAGGGAAAACTGAGGGTAGAGATTGTCTAGTATGTGAAAACTGTAAGGACATTTACCATGTTTTTTGTATTGAACCTGTTCAAGAAGCTTCTCGGAAAAGCTGGCACTGTGCAAAGTGCAGATCAAATGGGATTGGATCGCGCCATGAGTTCTGTGTAATCTGTGAAAGTATTAGTGCTCCACGATCTTCGTGTACTGGAGTTGGACTTACAGAAAATGGGAAGGTAGTGGAGGAAAGCTATGGTGATCTAGAGCAAGATGGACTCTTAAATGATGACGTAAGTTTGCCTTGCTGCAAAATTTGTAAAATTGACATAGGAGTTGAGGACTTCAGAATATGTGGTCACCCTTTCTGTCCTAACAAGTATTACCACACAAGGTGCTTGACGGTTCAGCAGCTGAATTCGTATGGTAGTTGTTGGTATTGCCCATCTTGTCTATGCAGAGGGTGTCTAACCGATCGAGATGACGACAAGATTGTATTATGTGATGGTTGTGATCAAGCTTTCCACATTTACTGCATGCAACCACCACGTACATCAATCCCTAAAGGAAAATGGTTTTGCACAATCTGCGAGGTAGAAATCCAACGCATACGCAAGGCAAAGAGGGCGTATGCAAATTCTGAATGTAAAATGATAAAGAAAGCTGAAAGGGGAAATGGAACATATGCAAATGGCCCAGTAGGTGTAAGCAAAGAGATGGAAGGGGAGGTGGACACATCTGGCGGGGTGGACATGCTTTTAACTGCAGCAAAGACTTTAAACAACGAAGATTGAAGAAGATCTTGCAGCAGTGGGATATGACTTGTAACTGTAAAGTGGAAAAACAAGGAGGTTCAGGCAGCCCCTGGTGTTGTAGAGTGGCAAAGTTTTTTAATCCTTTTTTACAGTACTCATAGCTTCCGGGTGTAGATTTGTATAACAATTACTTGGGAACCTGACACACTTTGATGGGCTGATATCAGATCGATCCTGGCACACACTTTGATGATCTGATATCAGGTTGTGTAACTTTTTAGATGTAAATTTCTTCTGTAACTGTATGGTGTTACCCTGATGGGCTGATAACTTGTCTTAGCTTTTAGAATATTATTACTTTGTACTTGCATTCCTTCCAAGCTACTGGATGGAAAACTGTATCTTAGTGTATTATTTTCTTTCTTGTCCATTTATTTTGTAGGACTAATTTGAGAGTTGATATTACTTCTAATTTCTGATTGTTCTTTCTAGATTTCTATTAGTTTTGATTACTAGTGCCAGTCCTCTTTTGCACAATGAAGATAAAATCTTATTTTAAAGATAATATATGTAATTATATTGATGAACCTTTAAACTTTAGTTCAGTTGTGATATATGCAGTGGAAGAGAAAAAGTGAAAAACAGAATGCTGAGTACAACTATGATTAGTTCAGTGCTTTATTATCAGAAAAGAAAAGGCATATAATGTATTATTGATTTAATGCTGTTCGGTCTGATTTGGACAACATAAATCTAAATGCAAAGGTACCACATCAAAATTTTGAAAACATGATTTTACAATATAGCATGTCTGACTCCATAATATAATATATTACATTCCACATTAAAATTATCACATTAATACAAAACAGGGACTAGTTATAAAAGCGATATCTCCCTAGCTCATTTTACGAGATATAGGTTTCGAATCTTGTTCAGGACGAGAATGGATGTGTAAGTGGGTTAAACTAGCCAAAAAAAGAGAAATTCTTCTAATATAGGAGACGAATGACAGTAACTTGTTATTTTGTTGAATATTCAATTGCCCATCAGTTCTTAGATTTTTGTACCTAGAACTTTCCCTTGTATCATGTGATGCTACTCTTGATGTCCATATCCTTTTTTCTTTTTTAAAGCATAACGCTTGGTACTAAAATTTAGTTGTTATGAAAGTTTTTGACCTTGTCAGAGTTTTTTTTTGCTAAACTCTGCAAGCATTTCAGATACTACTAAGCAAACCTAACCATAAATACAGAAACAAGAGCAACTAATACAAGCAACCATCATACTACTACGACAAATTAATGTCTGACTACCTACTACTGTAAACAAGTAACTTCTAGGTATGACACTTCCATAGAACGGTTACCAAGTTGAAGATACAGAGGCTGCCATTTCTTTGGTTTATTAATGTACAACATATCTGATGTGATATTAGTAGAAACAACCCAGAGCACATTAATTCCTCTGGCTAAGACGGTAGACAACTTGTAAACTGCACTCTTCCTCAGGATGCTGCTTTGTACGTACTAAAATACGCCGCCAAACATCTTCTTTAATATAATGTCAGGAGTACTCGGTCTTCTCCCCAACCATATATCGATTTTCCGTAGCACTCAAGCCTGATGACTGAAGTTGCCTTCTTTTCTTCACAAGATGTAATGCAGTTTGCTTGTCATCTTGTGCGTCTGCAGAATCAGGCTGTAAGCAGCAATAAACTTATTAAGGTGGACTGCAATGCATAAAACAGATACAAGTATAAATTCTAGACCACACATTCACACCAAGACATTTGAAACAAAAGATGCAATGCAGAAAACAGATACAAGTATAAATTCTAGACCACACATTCACACCAAGACATTTGAAACAAAAGATGTGTCGGGTTTGAAGCTTGCATAGAAATTTCCCAATTTACTAAAGCGCCAAAGTTCGAAACTAATTATATCACATAAAAGAAAATATCTATGCAGAAAAAACTTGACATCATAATAAATATCATATTACCATGAAAGCTGAAGTTTATACAAGAAAACATAGGCTTCTAATACCTGTGACATCATTACTAAGCAATTGACACCACTTGTCATTCATTATTCCTCCATTTGAATTAGAAATTGCTGGAACAAAAATTAGACCATTCATGTTTGCAAAATGTACCTTGATTGCCAGTGCTTTATCAAAACTTTCAATAGCATTGTCAGGTTCTCCAAAGTTTAGTTGTGCTCTTCCAAGGGTAATCCATGCCTGAAAGTAATAGAGAAGTTGAAAGCAGGAAACACTGCCAAGTTCCAACATAAACAGAATGAATAAGTCTTCAATAGATATATGCAAATTCCTTGAGAGATACAATTGCTGATAGGTAAGTTACCATGCCATGACTGTTTGGTAACTTTTACCAATGAGATTGGCAGTTGAGGTGAATAGTAGATTTTACAAATATTAAATGTGAAACAATAAAAGCGGCAAAGAAATTGCTGCACTTAATTATTCACCAGGCGCCTCAGGCCATATGCAGACGTGTAGTTGACGGGCTTGTAAGTTGGGTTTTCCTTTCAAGAGATGGAAGGCTCGTAAATCATAATTATTCTCTGGACCAATTTGTTGTCTTTTTTATAAGAAAATAGTATAATCATAATTATTCTCTGGACCAATTTGTTGTCTTTTTTATAAGAAAATAGTATTCCTATAACTTTTATCTTTATAAATTCTCACAATATTAACAACATAAAACTGGATCTCTTATGTTTAGGGTGGTCTCTCCCAGTAATAACCAAAACCTCAATTACTTGCAATTTCAATATTTGTATACTTCTTAATGCTAAATAAGCATTATGCAAACAGAATTATTAAATACATATGAAACTGAAATAGTCTAATACTCTAATTATTAATTGAGTTTTTAGTACACGCTTTGCTAAGCAGAGACATTTTGTTAAGCGCGCAACTAGAAAAGTTGTGTAATTAAGTGGTTTAAGCAAAAGGACAATAATGAATCCATGAAGGCTTATCATGTAATACATAATATTAAGTCATTAAAGGAGATTCCATATAATAAAACTTACAAACCTCAGCCCATGAAGGGTCCAATACAGTAGCTCCTGCCAATAAGCAAAAAGTAGGGCGTATAAGTAAACATATAAGATTAAATAGCAAAATCTTAAGAAGGGTATACTGTCAATTAGTATTGACAATTTAAAACAATGAATTGCTGCGGGATTTGTTAGTTGTTACAAACATGATGGTCTTGGATGTAATGTGAAAAATGTAGGGAGCAAGCGATGCAAGACACTTAATATTTTTCTTAAAATTTATTAAAATAATAATAAAAAAAACTTCTAAAGAGCATACTACTGGAAAACTTTGAATGATGTAAAAACAGAAAAGTTGCATGTCCATGAAGAATAGGCTGATAATTAGAACTATCGTGAAGTTTTTTTAGATAGCTAGATTGTAAAAAACGTGGAATGGAAGATGAAAGCAGGACATACGAGTAGCTGCTTTCAACGCATTCCATGCTTCCCCAATTTCAAGAAGAACTTGAGCCTTTTGTTCATGCAATTCTGCTCTATCAGGCACTAAAGTAAGAGCAGTTTCCCACTTTCCAAGTGCTTCACGGTATTTTCCAGTCTTCAAATCAAAACAAATAAAGGGTCGACAAATGAAAGTTTGAATAGAGACAGTATATTTTAAAAGTGAGACAGGCTATAAACAACCTAGTGAACTACACATCTAATTGATTGCTCTGCAGAACATACTTTCCCCACAAAGTCATATAAATCTTTCCACATATACTAAAAAGCATATGACAATTAAGTTTCACCTGGAAGACTACAGAGATGAAATCATTTCTCGAGAAATAATTATCAGGTCAATTGTTCAGAATAGGAGCAGTATTATCAAGATCCCGAAAAGAGTTGTGTGCGCATTTTGAAACCGTAAATGTGGAACAGTGACTTTCTTCATCTGGATTATGTCTGGTGTGAGAAGCCTGATGCAAGAATATAGGTGGTATCATATATAATAGACGTCCAAGCATAGCTGCATAGGACTTCTAGTCAAAAAAACCCTCGGACCGAAAACTATATAATAACTACCTTATTCTCTGCTTTTCCCTAGAAAAGGATCTAACAGTTTAACTACCTTATCCGAGTTTAAAACAAGAAGGAACACTGATGAAATGGAAGTGATGAGTAAATAATTACTCCTACCTGTAGGGGGATTTGAGATAATTAGCTAGTAAAAGTAGGCAGCATAAGGAATGACATACATAGGGCTCATTTGGCTTATTTTTGGAATACAGCTTTAATTTAATGTTGTTTTCTGATTTAAGTAGCATTCTTTTTATTATCTATTTGGACAATTTAACTAGGAGTCTAGGACTAGTAATACATAAGTTTTGAGTTGTAAAAATGGAGAAGAGGAGAATCAAGGAGTGCACAACGCAAGTGCCATTAGAAGAGGTATAGAATTCAATTTTCACCTTGCCCGCCCCTTATACTAAAAATACACAGTTGTAGTATGAACTGTAAAAAAATGGCAAATGATAGTAAAAGTGACAAATTCAATGAAGACAACATTACAAACTTAAAGTAGGTACAGAAAAAATGGCAAATGATAGTAAAAGTGACAAATTCAATGAAGACAACATTACAAACTTAAAGTAGGTACAGAAACAATCGTACTATCATTCGTATTCTTAAACTCCAACCTATTAATCAGTTTCAAGTCGTAAATTAGAATTGAACATAACACGAAACTTAATTTGGACTTACATAAGTTAATTTAGAGTGACAAAACTCAACTACACAAACCCTAATCACTTAAACCCAAGTGTGGGGATAATTAGGAAATACATTTAAACCCGAACAATAAATATCTCAGAGACCAAAGATTTAAATTCATTAATCTAGACTAAAAAATACAATATCTCTTGAATGTTGGGACCAGACAGAACATCAATTCATTGATGTTATTAATTTATCGGGTATTAACTTATGGAGGTTCTAGTGTACTATGAGTAGCTGGTAATAGCAATTACTACATGAACAATACTATAGTGTATACATATGTGAAAAAGATTTAAGGATATGTTAGAGAGAGACAGACAGAGAGTAAAGTAAGTACCTCGGCAAGCTTGTTACCTTGGTCTCGAAACGAGTCGGCTAGTTTGGCGGCTGAGTCTTGATCATCAGAGGAAGATGTGTTCGAATGTTTAAAATTATCATTATTTTTATTATCGTTGGTGTTGAGATTATTGTCATCATCTTCTTTTTCTTCTTGTTGGAAAGGGAGATTTGTAGATGAGAGAAGACGCTTCTTATTTATGTTCCCTTGTTTCTTGGTCTTCCATGTCAATTTCATGACTTCTTTTTACAAGCCTTTTGTTTTGGGAGGGTTTTGTGTAGTTTTAATAGATGATACAAACTGGTATGATGAATCTATGATAGAGTTCACCAGTAGTTCAGAGTTGGGCCAGGACTCCCCCAGTTACCTAATTTTTTCAGAGGAGTGCTACATCCCGATATAAATTTTTTTTGCATAAAATGGCATAGCGCATGAAATGGTGTTTTTTTATCGGTGTTATTGATTTAATGATTTGAATAGTGGGGTTCATTTCAATTAAGTTATGACACATGTAATTTTATGTAAAATTTTGTGTATAAAACATTTTTCAACTTTTTATCCACCTAATTTTGTATGGGTACCCTGATAAATTATTTATGTACATAATTTTATTCATTTTTTATTTGTTCCTATAAAATATCAATCTAATTGAATTCTAGGACTAAGTCGCTGTGGCTCTATAATAATTTTTTTAATTAATTAAATAAAAAATATATAGAAAAATATGTTAAAATGTTTCTAATCTCTATTTTTCAATATTTTAATTTTACTATATTATTTTCACTGCATTTTAAGAGTACTATAAACTGAACTTGTCACATATTGTAGTCATATTTTTGAAACTACAAGTTTGTTTGTTATTTATATAACTAGCTTTATAGCCCGTGCAAGGCACACACATGTTCTAGACTATTACATAAACTTTTTATTAATTTCGGTATATTTTTCAGGAATTTGAAAATTTAAGTTAAAGATAACTGTTGTGAGGTTAACATCCTTAATTTTTTTATATTGTATTCGTAGGAAGTTCGCAGATGCGACTATATTATTGTCAACTTGCATGTAAATATTTGATATTACATAGTATGTTCTG
>PHNY01284994.1:1001-12971 GCA_003724115.2 Anethum foeniculum | reverse complement strand
AATAATAATAATAATAATAATATAATTATTAATAACCTAACCGATTACCTTTTTTCAGCTGAAATACATTATATTTTTTATTTTTTCTAACCAACCATCTACTTTTCCCAATATGTTATGGACAACTCTATTTTAATAAAATAAAATAATAATACTATAATTATTAATAACCAACCGATTATCCGTTTCAACCAAGGCGCACTATCAATTCAAATAAAATTAAATATATAATATTAAATTTTTTAATTCAAATTAAATTTAAAAAATTATATAATATTAAATAAAATTTGTGCATCGCACGGGTTTTAAGCATCATTTTTATCAAATAAAAAACATCATTTTTACCTTTTTTATTTTCTCTAACCAAATTCCACGTATTTTCCAAAAATAATATGAAAAATTATATTTAATTTAATATAAAAATATTATAATTACTAGTAACCAACCAATTACCTTTTTAAACTAAAATGCATTATCAATTTAATTAAAATTAAATTAAAAAGTCATATATTATAGAAAAATAAGCCACGGGTTCTAAGTTAATATATATATAATATTGTAACCTGCACTTCTGTGAATGTTTTTATTCCATGTCATTGTCACGTCAGATTCGTTATAACTCCGTTAAATCTCTGCTACTACTAGTTGCTATACTTGTATATGTATCGTTGCATCGTTCCCGCTTCTGGTTTGTTCACTTGTCTGTAACGTCAATACCTTCGTCAAAAGTCGAATGTGCAGATTACCCTCATCAAAAGTCGAATCTGCAGATTGGGAGAAAAAACCTGTCGCCCAAGAAGATTATGGGATGCATCAAATATGAAGTGGCACCAACTCTTTTGATGATATGTTTAAATGAATCGGACTTCTTTGGATTTTATGAAATTCTATTCATATGCTTCATCTCACTGCTGGTACAACAATAATGTTGGCAGAATTCAAACTTCGAATTCATTTGACAAGAAAAACATGGGATGAAAAGGCATATCAATCATGGAATAGCATTACCCTTCGCAGCCGCCAGTGTTCAGGAAAGTCAATGCATATACTGGTGGTAGGTCTTGAAAATGCCAGGGTTGTCGAGTCCTCTTTTATTTTATTTATTTCTGATCCCGCTTTTTTTATACTTTGGTGATTATGTATTTATATATACTGTAGATTTACTGATTTATAAAGATTCACGCACTCCAACTTATGCTTCATTTTTTATTTCAACCTTTGCTAGAAGGTTATAATTAAGAGAAGAATTTATGTTGTAAAATATCACTACCTCTCCTAGATTTAAAATGTCAGCAACCATGGTTGTGCCTGCGATCTCCAGCTGTTGAATAGAGTGGGCACTACGTTTTGTAAAATATCTATTTATAGTGTGCTCATTCCATATATTTAGTTGTGTAGTAGATTGAGGATTTACAATGTGATCTTTTTTCTCTCTGTGAGTCAAACTCAAGAACCTGTTCTTGAGAAGAAGCTAAGAAAAACACTTTCGTTTTTCTTGGGACTGTAACAACAATTTCTTTATATCTTATATAAAGTAAATTGATTAAATATTATGTATTGTGCTGTTCATGTATATACTTTGTTGCATACAATATTTATCTATCCTTGTCGAGTTGATGTTTCAAAAAAAAATAAGTTTTTAAAATTATCCAACTAGTCATTCACCCCTGCCTAGTTATTCGAGAGCCTTGTAACCCAACGCCCACCACTACTTACTATTCACATAATCTTACTCTAAATTTTGATGTTGGAGTTGGATCCTAATCCGCAACAATCATCTTATATTTTAATAATCTAATATTATATTATGAATTTTAATCAAATGACTATTACCCTTTTTTCTATGGTTATTTGTATATGTCGGCCGATCCTATTATAATATTAACTTTTACTAAATAATGAAACACAGATTAATCGGTTAAGTATCCGGACTTGTCTCTATTACTGATCCGATTGTGTTTTATTCGGTAATAACTCAATTTTATACTTGATTCGGGTCAAATTCGAGTAAAAATCATAATTATTTGAAAAAAAAACTTGAATTTGAACTAAAAAAATCAAAAAGTTTAATAATAGTTCAGAAAAATAAGTCACGAAGTGAGTACTAATTATTATAAAAAAGAACCTTCAAGCATTTTAATTATCGAGATTATAACAAAAGTCAATTAAAATTAAAAATATAATTAATCATGTTATATGTTATTTAATAAAATATTAAGAATTAAAATTAACAATAAACATTTCAATATATCGGATTTTTGCTCCAAGCACTCTCACCATGTGCTCACTCGCTAAGTTCCTTCGCCAAGTCAAATATAGGGTTGAGCATTCGGTTCGAGTTAACCAAAATTTGTACCGAATAATCGATTTTTTTCGGTTCGATTAACCAAATTAGATATTTTGGTACGGTTTTCGGTAGTTAAATTTTAAATTCAGTTTTTTGGTTATTTATATTTATATTAATAATAAGATATTGTTATTAGTTTGTTACGTATGTTGTTTAGCACTTGAACAAATAGATGTAGCTATGATTCTGATCACAATATCAACTGCTAATGCTGGCCACAGTTTTCTCACATTCAGTAGCCATCGACCCATTAGGCTTCTACGATGCATTCTGCCTATAAAAACAATAGTTTTTTATTTTCTGCTTCTTAAAACATGTAGTATTTCGGACTAATCAATATGCAAGCTTGAGTAATTTACATCTAACATTATTGGCTATTTTGGTTGTTATCATAATTATCATTTTTGGCAATTTTGGTATGTTATGTAAAATTTGGGTTTTTATTTCGATTTTCAGTAATAACCGAGATAATAATTTCGGTTATAAACCGAATTAATTTTGGTTCGATTTTCTGTAATCATTTTTTAACCATTTTGATTTAGATTAACCAAAAAAAAGATTACAATTTAGGTTTTGGTTAATCGAATGCTCACCCCTATGAAAATCGAGTTTCGATTTCTAATACACCGCTAAATAAAAATAAACGGAATATAGGGAAAAATATAGCACAAAATATGAACATAAGATGCAGTTGGGCCGGGGGAAGAAAGTCCAAAAAGGAAGAATGGACTGAACGGAGGATCCAAAGAACCCACGCCTCATTTATTTCTTCACTCTACTGTACATATTATATACACGTACTTTACATTACAACATTGTCTTGTCTTGTATGTTGGGGGACTAAAAAGAGAAGTTGTAGTCTTTTTTCCGTGTTTCAGTTTTCAACTAGCCCATCTTTATCCTTCTCAAATGGCGTAATGCATTTCATGATTTAGACTATATTCACCAGGTATATGTGCTACTTTTATGTTTTCTTCTATATTTTTTTTTTTAAATTTTAATTATGGCAAAAGAATCGAATAAAAATCGAATCTTTATCATGTAATGATGTTCTTTCCATTTTTGTTTTTGTGTATATTTATTTATATATTGATCGGATTAGATAGAAAGAGGGAGTGAAATTCAACAAGGGGATCGAGTATGGCGGTTGTTGAGAATGCCGACTCATCGAATCGGGCTGACTCAGTGGATCACTCAAAATCTATTAGTAATGGGGACCCCACTTTCTGGTCAAATGATCAGGCAAGTTTTGTTAAGAAGCTGCCTCATCGTACTAACGGTGATGGTGCTGAAGAGATGAGCTTAGTTAAGCAGCAAGGTCATAGTGTTAATGGCAATGGTGGGACCCACCAGATGATGATGAGGGACTTGGAGGAAATGTTGTCCAAATTGAATCCTATGGCTGAGGAGTTTGTTCCGCCTTCGCTTGTTGTTAATTATAAGCCGTTCGTGCAGCAAATTGTTCCGGGGGCTGCTCATTTTGCTTATGTTCCGGCTGATAATGGTTTCGTAATGCAACTCAATTCTCCGGTTGCCAATGGAAATTCCATGAGAAGGGTATCTTGCTATTACTGTGACTGTTATTGTTATCCTATGTCTTTAGCTTTTATGAAAGTTTTTGAATTTTGTTTGGTTTTTGCAATATGTTTGTATTATGTTTCGGGGGGCTTAAAGTTATAATGTTCTTAGACTTTGTAAAGTTCTAATTGTTTTCCTGCTTCGTTGATGATATGGTGAATATAGTTTGTTGTACTTCATGGCTACATGGTTGTTTTATATCAAAGGTTATATTTGTTTTAGTTTTATGAAAGTTTGTATTTTAATTTTTTTTTTTGTGTATGTATACTCAGAAGAAAAATGGCTTTGGTCATGCTAAGAAAAGGGTTAATAGTAGGACCAGTATGGCTCAGAGAGAGGAGATTATTAGGAGGACAGTTTATGTTTGTGATATTGATCAGCAGGTAACGAAATGGTGTGATATATCTTTTATTTTTCTGTTGTTAAACAACTATATTTGATTTTGGCTATTGGCTTTAGGTTACCGAGGAACAACTTGCAACTCTATTTATTGGTTGCGGGCAGGTAATTCCTTACTTATTGGAATTTCCTTGTGTTTTTTCTAGTAAAAGTGTCTTGCTGACTCGTATAACTTTGATGAAGGTTGTCGACTGTCGTGTCTGTGGTGACCCTAATTCTGTTCTCCGCTTTGCCTTTATTGAGTTTATGGATGAGGGTAAGATGAGGAACTTTATTCTTGAAACACCTAATGTATTAACCAGTTAGCTAGGGGTAACGTTGCATTGTTTTTTTTTTGGAGTGCAGAAGGTGCAAGGAATGCTTTGGGTCTTGCTGGAACTATGCTTGGTTTCTATCCAGTTAGGGTTTTGCCTTCAAAAACTGCAATTGCACCTGTTAATCCAACATTTTTACCACGTGTAAGTATCTTGGTTCACTATGTTAAAATTCTTATGCCCTAATTTTTTTGACAATTGATTTAGATCATAAAGATCGAACACATATGTAGTAAGAAATTTAATTATTTATTGTGTTTTTCTATGTTCAACAGTCCGAAGATGAAAGGGAGATGTGTTCAAGAACAATCTACTGTACAAATATCGATAAGAAGGTAATTATGGAAAATGTCTAAAATGAATTTCCACTTTCGACAATAACCATGGAAAGCAAAATAGTAACGAGATCAATGATTGCTATTCATTCCAGGTTACTCAAGCAGATGTCAAACTCTTTTTTGAGCATTTCTGTGGAGAGGTTAGTAGCTGCTAACGTAGCAAAAGTGAAAGTGTCACTACTTCTTGATTTCTAGCCTTGAATTATGAAATGTCTTGTCTACTGCAGGTTTATCGTTTGAGGCTTCTTGGAGACTATCATCATTCAACTCGTATTGCGTTTGTAGAGTTTGTAATGGTGAGTTAAGAACTTTTACTGGGAGTATAGTTATGAGATTGCTGCCTATTTCTGTAGTCTAATGCAATATATAAGAACCCTAGTCTGCTTGTGTTTGTTTAATTGCAAGTCCTGGTTTTTATCATGGTTTTATGAACATTTTTGACAGTGTAACTTTTATATACAAGATAATGTGATCTAGAGAGTGTATAGGATTTATTTTTCTAAGTAGAGTTACATGATGCGAACCATAGTTTTTGACTTTCTGTTTGACGAAACATTTTTGGCAGTGTACAAGAAAATGTGATCTAGATGGTGTATCTGATTCATTTTTTAAGTAGATTTACATGGTGCAAACCATAATTTTTATTTTGGAGACATGGTTTGGCATAAAAATGCACGACGCTGTTTGAACTGTTACTTAAATCTGAATATAAAAGGAAGAGTGTAGGTCGTCCAGGATTCAAAAGAAACATATTTTGTTTAGTTAGTTCATGATTGTTGTTCTCTGTACAACCATAAATACTATATCTGTCAAGTGTGTTCCCCATCTCATCTCTCCATAAGTATTTGGCACAACAATGATCGAAAGAACGTTTTTGCCTTCTCTGCACTCCCACTAGTTTGTTTGGTTTCTGTATTGCTGGAGTTGGAAAGGCTAATGAGTTAATTAATTGTGTACAACCTGGCAGATCAGCTGATTTTTTTGTTATCCGGAAAGAGGCAATTAAGAGAATTTCTGGGTTAAAAAATTCCTTATTGTTATTGACTGGGTAACTCATAACTTTCTGAATTTTTAGGATGGTCAAATGAACATAAAATACTAATTCCCATTTATCGTGGTAAGAGATTCTGCAGTAAAATTTTAAACAAGCTGAGTAATGCAACAAAGTCAGATAGCTAATTCAGTCATTTTGGCCATTCTTTGTGCCCAAAATGTTTGTCGTATTACAAATATGCATGTTGGACTAGTAGTTCTGCTTGGATGCATGAAATGTACTGATGATACAGTGATAGTATTACTCCCTCTGTTTTTAAATATTTGACGCTTGACTTTTTGGCACACATCTTTAGGAGCTTTGACCACATAGTTATAATTATTATTTTTTAATTTAATATTTTAATTCAGAAAAACGAAAATTTCAAAAATTATAATTGTAACTATGTGGTCAAAGTTCCTAACAATGTGCACCAAAAAGTCGAAGTTCAAATATTTAAAAACAGAGGGAGTAATAAGTTGTGGTCTCAGATCTGCACGTGTACTGTTGTGGTAAAAGCCTGATGAGTTGCTTGAGTTTAATGATTCAAATTCAAACAAATTTGTTGGCTTATAAGAGTATACATAATATGAATACATTATTGACGTGTACCATAATTTATTGCTTTAGTTAATGTCTGTTCAAAAGAGACTGATAGGTCATTGAGGATGTTGAAACTTAACGTCCATCACATGTCCTGTACATATCTGAGAGAGCAGGATGTAAAGGAGCCATACATGTGTTTTGTCAATACTTTATGAAACTACTGTAATTCCTTTCTACTCCATCTGCAGTTTTTGTTTTAATTTCCTTGGCATGCAGTTAAAGGCATTAGAACTTTTTTTGTAATACTGGTTCAGCTCTTTGCAGAGATCAGTTGAATGTTTATTTTATGTCTTCCCATCAAAATATATAATATCAGAACATGGCAACATGTTATATATTGTTAATTGCAAGCTTTACATTTCTAGCAATAATAATAAAGCCAAAGTAGTTTATCAGGATTATTATAAATTTCTTTAAAATATAAGCAAATTTTCTTCCCTTCAATTGTATCCATGTCATTCAATTACAATGCCTATTTATGTTATTCAGTCATGATACTGAGAAATTCTCAACAAATGCAAAATCAACGTGTTTGTAACCTTTTTATGATTGTCTTTAATGAAGGAAATGCATACTATACTAGCCTGGAAGGAGTTAGTTATAATTTCTACCATTTGCCATTTTTGCGTATATGAGCTCTTTTCAGATTATTAATTGTTTATGTTACATGCACCGGTTACGTTCTTATTATTTTGAGCTGTTGCCATCCCCAATAAGTTATATATTCTGCATTCTTCCCCTGTAGGCTGAGAGTGCCATTGCAGCACTAAACTGCAGTGGTGCAGTCATGGGATCACTGCCAATTAGGTCAGTTCTTCTAAATTTGCGTCAATTTTTTCTCTCTATTAATACCCCAATTGCTTTAATGTGTGTATTTTTTTCATGCAGGGTAAGCCCATCGAAGACTCCTGTCCGACCACGTGCTCCACGCACTACTATGCAGTGAGAATACCTCGCATCTCCTTTACACTGATCCCAGCTGATATATATCTACTTATACATACTAGATACGGAGTTAATTATAAGGTATTTTGGTCCTCTACATCTCAGAGCCTGGTCTTGTGTATGGAAGTTCGAGTGATGTGCAGTTGGATGGAATCTGAAGGCTTTAGTTGGTTTATTTTATGTTGCATGTTAAGTTGAATACTGTAGACATTGTCTAATCTAGTTGACTTCCGAATATGAAACTTCTTGGAAGCTTGTTCTATGGGATTCTTCTGTCCCTGTTGCTCTTCAGTGGTTCAAGTATGTGGAAATGGTCTTCTTAACGTTCTTGTTCTTTTTTATACCGTAATATATGGTTTGGTATATTTCTATAGGATGATTGACTTGACCTGCGGAGATATTAAGAATAGGCAAAGTCCTCTTTCCCCTAAATAATAGAAAATAGGCAAAGTACTGTGAATGATTGATCAACCAATACAATATAGGTAATTGAATGAGCAATCTTATCATAGTCTAGAGAACCTCCGACGTTTTACGAAATTAAGCAAAGAAGAAAAGAAAAGAAAAGAAAAAAAACATGCTGTACTTGGCTAACAGTTTTGTCGACAGCAATCCTGACTCTTTAATATAGTGTATATGTTTGTCTAGTATCCGGGTGTAGATTTTGATTTTGCAAGAGAAATTGTTAGGAGCTTGTCATTAATAAAGCAAATGAAAAGTTGGTCCTTGGTAATAATAAACTTTGGTTAGTAGTTTTTGGGGCCAACTTTAAAAGAGACAGGAATTACGTTCGTTTTTGAAATAGTAGTTATTTGTTTTGTTTTTTTGGAAGCCGGGTCAACAAAAACAAATATAAAATCATAGTAATAAAAAAATAAGAATCCCACTTTATCCTAAAAATAAATAAAAATTCTCTCCCTCCCGTCCCTCTAAAAATAAAAATTAAGATTTCAAAAGAACTCAGAACAGTTGTCCTACCTTTCCACTGATACAGTCTACAGTAATATGATCTATATGATGAAAATAAGGCTTAGTTCCTAGTCTACATTGCCTGTGTTAATTTGTGAAAGAAGAACAAAAATCTTTTTCAAAAGAACAAACAACAAAACAAACATTTCTATTGCCATATTTCACAGGACTCGGAGGCTTTCAAGCTCAGGCTTATTAGTATGATTCAAAATAGCCTAAGCCAGTTTAGCCCTGCAAAGGTATTCACAGATGCCTCCAAGCTTGGTTTCATCATACATTTCATTTTGCCAAGAAATAAACAAAGGAAAAAAAAAAAAAGAAGAATGAACTAAGACTACTCATAGATTTGTTTTTAATTCTACCTACACGAACAGATTGCAACTTGCCCTGCATACCAAACAGAGATTGCGTGACAAAGTTGCTTATGAACCTAAGTTTAAGGAACAATATAGTATATGCAAGTAACAAGAACAACACTAAGCCAAATCAAAAGAAAATACCAAAGAAGGATCCATACAATTCCATGAGGTCTCATGTTACTGCCAAGTATGCCAACCTTAAGCAACTCCTGGGTGGAAAAACATCACAGAGTCATCTTGAGCCTTCCAAATGTATCAGAGCCAAACATAAATATTCAAAGTTTTGCTATTCCATATAATAATTTACTATCCTTATATGATAAGATGTGCAAGACACTAAATTAGTAATGATAGCTAAGAAATGGCACTCCTCATAACAATAGAAGAAACTAACAAGAAGGCAATATTCAGAACAATATCTTTATTGGCCAAATAGTGGACCATTTGTACATAACTCTTTTATCTTATAACCCATCACAATTGGCAACAGATAGACTAGAAAGCAAACTGCACAGTATAAGGGCATTAAGCAGTATGTAAGATGCACAAGAAGGTAAACTCATCTATGACATAACCGAACTTCAACATAACAGACCTTGCTAATCTCATCTTTAAGCACAAAAACATCACAATTCAAATTCTTCTTCCATTTTGAGTGCTTCAGAAGCAGCTTCCTCTTCTTCATCATCAATTGCAAAATATGGATTGTGAGCCTTAGGCCTGAAATTATATCCAGTGAATATGTAAAAAGCAAGTGTAGCCAGTTCAGCGGCCACCACAGAGGTCCACTCGTACCGATACGATGTAATAGTCTCTAGTGCATATACCACAACCCTCGTAAAGTAGATATAACATATAACCACAACATAATACTGCCTAAACAACGTCAACTTCATCAAATTCACAGCAGCCTTTCCATCAGTCCTAGCAGCTTCACGAAGATTCTTAATCGACCACACAATTGGAAACAAAACAGCACAACAACACACTATATCAACAAGCAAAAACACCTTCTTCCACGTATCCGAATCTTCCCCGAACGGCCCCGTCTCATCAATCACAATCTGAGCCACATTAGCAATAACTTGCAAAGGTATCACAATCATCAAAACCTTCTTCTCTTTACCTTGCAAATAAGGTTTGATAAAAGACCAACCCGTCCCAATCAACACAATCAAAGTGAACAACATAATCCCCTTCAAAAAACTAAAAATATAAAACAAAACATCCCAACCATGAGCAGTACCAGTTCTCTTAATATACGACTTATCCTCCGTCTCACACAACAAATTCAAGGCTTTCAAAACAACCACAGCTAACATAAAGAAATGTATCCTAAAAACAGACAAAATCTTGGAATATATCGTAAAAATCCAGAAACCAGCAAGCGAAATGTAGAGCAGAAAGAAGACAAAATAAATGGAAGGCAACGACGTTTTACCAGCTGACAAATAAACCTTCTGCCCCGTCCTAGGCTCCACATTATACATAGCAGACCTCACATTCATCGAAACCTTGAGATTCGGAACACAATTAGCGAAAACAAGCGTATATTGATTCGCATCATTAGCTTCGAAAGACACATCAATCCGATCACCATCAAGATTATCGAATTTAAAAACCGGCTTAATCAGATTGGAATTTAGAGAACAGGGAATCTCACGTTCAATCAATTGATCAATAACATGTAACCAAGACTCTCGGGTGGTTAAAAAGAACCCGACTTGAGAGAGTTCGGGTTTAGGGATTTGGGGATTGGAGAGTTTGATATGAGAAACGTTGAGATCGAGACGACCCGAGTGAGTAAACCCGAATTCATCGAAAGGGATAGTGAGACGATTGTCGGATCGGATCTGAGTGACCCGAATTTCAGCCAAGGTGAATGGAATTGTTGATGCGATGAAGAAGAGGATTAAGAGGAGGGGGAATTGAAAATGGGTCATTTTCGATTTTTGATTTGTCAAGAGGATGAAATTTGGGGGAATTATTAGGGTTTAATGTGAGGAAAATGAAGAAGACAAGGAGAGTTTTTCTTTGTTTATTTATTGTTGTTTTTGTGCCCACCGACGCTGGAACCAACAAGAAGATTATACATACATACATACAAGCTTTACTTACGGGTGAGGTGAAGAACAAGACTAGGATATTTAATACTTAAACGACGTAGTTCTACCAAATGACCTTTCCTGTCCTGAGACTTCTATTTTTCTTCAGGGAAAATTTTGAATGTTACATAAAAAACATCTTCTTTCTTTTTTTCTTCTTTGTTTAGGTTTCTAGCTTAAAATCGTAAAATTTTATATTTTATATTACATAATTTTAATGTATACATCAGATTTAGTGAAAATTAAACAAACATAAAATTTTAAAATACGATTTACGGGTTCCCATTAATATTTATATTTTTTCATTTATATTATATATAATTTAATGTTTTATAAAGTAGAAACATGAGTTAGAATAATAATTTATATATATATATATATATATATTCACTATTTTAGAGATCTAAATCATAAAATCTCTTATTTTTTTTATTTATTGATCTCTAATTCAAAAATTAGATTTTCGAACTTTTATTTATCTAATCATATACTTTAATATATTTATATAAATATATAGTAATTATAGATTTGTAACAAAAATAATAATAAAAATTAGGAAGAGGTTATGGTCGAAGCAGCCGTCGTCGTAATTTAGAACATTGTTTATTTAATAAATTTTATTTTTTTAAAAATAAGTAAAAAAGATAACCAAAATAAGGGATAACGGTTAATCCAAATTATACCATATTTCAATTAGTTTAGAATAGAAGAATAGATAGATAGATTAACTAGCAAAGTAGCATTAATTTTATTTTATTTTTTGATAAATTTAGGGTATAGAGATTCTTTTATTATAACTTATAAGTTCGTAAGTAATATTCCAAATCAAAAAATTAAATTTTTAAAACTCGCTTTTGTAATGACCCGGACTTTTCAAAAATAGTTTATTATTATAAAAGTGATTTTCTTGAAAAGAAAAGAATAAAATTTAATATTTCATTCTATTTTAATGACTTTTTAAAACTTTATTTATTTTA
>PHNY01284920.1:16352-27909 GCA_003724115.2 Anethum foeniculum | reverse complement strand
CCCCCCCCCCCCCCCCCCCCGGTTTTCTTTGATATGCATTTTTGAACTTCTACGTTTTTTTCTTTTTTAGGTGTTAACTACTGACTCATAATTTAAGCTACTTTATAAGATAAATATTTTGTCACTAGCTTATTCTACTTCATGATGAAAGAAGATTTGGTATCTAAGCATACCTTCTGGTTTGGTTTTTTTTGGTGGTCATTTATGTCTGGTTGCATAGTTCTTGCGTGGTTAAGTTTATGCCTTTGTCATAGAATAAGCTACGTTTGCCATTTTTGTTTACTTTGATCGTTACTTTGATTGTCAATTTGTCATTTCACGTATTCGTAACATGCAACATTAATGTTCTGTGCATGAGGTATGGAGGGATATATCTTTTACATGAATGCTTTTATTGTTTGGTTTTTTATGAGGATCACAATTATGGTAATACTTATTTTTAATTTTGTTATACTTCTTTAATAAAGACACCAGGCACTTCTCATGGAAGCTCTCAAAGTGATCGATATCAGAGTTCTAGGTATGAAAGATATGAAACGGCTGATCATTCCAAGAAAAGGAGAGACTATAGAGAGGACTCCAGAAACGATAGCAGGTCATTGAGGAGACATGATAGAGGCAGAGAAGTAGACAGTTACAAGGAAGGGTATTCTCGTTCAGATAAACACTACAATAGTGAGCATGAAAGGAAGCGAGGTCGATATGATGGTTCTAGAGTTACTCCAGGCAGATATGATGCTCGAGGTACACCAGGTATGCTTCTAATGAATTGGAATTAACCCAGAATGCCTTTTGGTATGATTAAGCAATTATGTTGAAAATTTGCATGGATCAGCCTTTCAAATTTATGTTATATAGTGATTTTCTAAAATTCATTAATTCCATTATTTTTCGAAAAAAACAGTAATATTATGAATATCTAGTAGTGCTTCTGTAATCTATTGCACCATCTTTTAACATGCTAATTTTTTGTTCTATTTAGACAGATCTGACTGGGATAACGGTAGATGGGAATGGGAAGATACACCATATAGGGATAGTCGCCCTGGTAGCAGCAGGAGACAACAACCTTCACCAGCGCCAATGTTGCTTGGAGCATCTCCTGATGTACGATTGGTTTCTCCATGGCTGGGGGGCCACAGTTCTTACTCTTCTGGTATGATACTCTATCTGCTAAATCTTTTCTCCCGTTTAATATGTTTTGAAAAATTTGATTTGTAGTGTTACTTCTTAGTTCATTACTGAAATTTGCTGATGCATATTTAGTTTATCCATAGTTGAATGATATGATCCTCAATTTCTTGTCTGCTAATTTTGTATATTGAGCTGTATCTTAATTTTTGGTACATGTCTACATGATATGTATGATTGTATGTTAGCTGTACTACAGTACTACGAACAGTTTGCATAAGCTTTAGTAGGGTAGTTTTTTCTGGAAGCTGAACTGCTGTCTTAGAGTTTGGTCATTTGTCAATAGAGATATGACTTTATAGAGCCGAAGATTATCAACGTGATTGAGATCATCAATATAATTGAAGCGAAGTATTACTTCCTTCCCAGCATTTGGAAATTTACACATGTCATGTACTAAAATTCCCTTAACAGGTGCTGCTTCTCCCTGGGACAGTGTTGCTCCTTCTCCTGTCCCAATACGTGCTTCAGGATCTTCTGTTAGATCTTCAAACTCGCGTTATGGTTCGAGGCCCCAAATGCCCTTTCCTGCGGAAAACTCACAGCAGTCTGAGGTAATAGCTTTTCTTAATAAATTTCTGCTGCAGCCATCCATAAAGTTCATTCACTCGAATTGGTATTTATATTCATATTTTTTTTTATTATGTCTGTGTCTGTGATATTATCTTTCAATAAGTTGGTTTTTCATATCTTTTCTTTTTCTTTCAGGCTCAAGAAGCTGATGCTGATTATTTTTCCAACGATAACCCAGAGATCACTGAAAATATGCGGTTAGAGATGGAATATAATGCTGACCGTGCATGGTAATTTGTTTCATCTTCAGTATTGTTAAATGGAGCCTTGTGATTGTTTTTGTTATTCAAATCAGATGCAAAACAAATCAAAATTCTAGAGGGATTGCATGCTTTCTATTCACTTTTTACATTTGAATGGAGCCTTGTAATTGTTTTTGGAATTAAGATGCTTCAAAGTTCTTCCATTGTAACTTTCTATTCACTTTTTTACATTTATCGCTGTGTTATTATTTTTAGGTATGATAGGGAGGAAGGAAATACAATGTTTGATGAAGATAGCTCATCATTTTTCCTTGGCGATGAGGCCACTTTTAAGAAGAAAGAAACAGAGTTGGCCAAGAAGCTGGTAAGTTTAAATTATTTGAACCTTTTTTGTTTATAAAATACCAGTGTTGCTAGTACTTCTAGGGAAAAGAGCCCAATTACTTGTTCTTTCTTTTCAACTTCTCTTTTTGATTATTACAAAAGTGAACTCATATTGTAGTCTGGTTATATTCTGAATTTCCTTTATCTTTTTCTAGCTTCCAGTATACTATACAATCTTGTCATTACTTTCTGATTTAGGACTCGTGAAAAAATGGACGAAGAATAATAATGCTCTTAGAAGGCCTTAAAACACAATCAACGGTTAATCAAATAATCATTATAATAAATATTATCAACCATTCTAAATTAATTTACATGAACATATAATAAACTCCTTATCAGAAGGAAAGAACTTGAAGTAAAGGATAACTGCTTACATTGCTATCCCAATTCTAGAATATCCCTAATATATATGAATTAAATTATGTTATATATTAGTAATGTAGGCATATACTTTCTATATAAACAAGGATATGCGCTATATATATGAATTATACTGTAATTTTCTATTCCATATCATCTGCTTGACTGTCTATACTCTATGTTCTGAACTATACTAATTCTAATTTATGGAAAGTATAGGCAGCCCAATGCTTAATTGCTGGAACAGAAATAGTATTTTTTGTGTAAATTTGACATTGTTAGACTCTCTTCAACTGGCAAGGATCCCAATTGGCAAATGTGTTCCAATAGAGCAATTATTGATTAGTATAAGCTGACACAACCCCATCAAACTTGCTACCACTGTTATGCCTTGCCATCGTATCCTGGCACCAAACTAGACCTCTTGATTGTCATGTTTTCGGGCACAGATTTAACCCTTATTTACTGGACCGATATGAGAAAGGATAGAATAAAAAATACTTATCTTGTTAGTGGCGATGCCTACCCGAATGACTTCGCCTGACAACGCAACTTCCCCATGGGGCAAGTTCCCTTTTCTTTTTTCTACTTTTTTTGTGTCGTTCTCTCTTTTCATTGTCTTCTATTGCTCTTTTCCTTTTTCTCATTCTAGCCAAAAAGCATGTACTCTGTAGTGTATAATTGAGAAACAAAAACTTATCTGTGGAATAATGTATATACTATATAATCTATTAGTTTACTCCCTCTGTCCCATTTGTATTGTCCTCTTTTGAATAAAAAATTTCCTTGTTTTGGTAAATCTAAAAATTGAATCTTCTAGTAGAATAATTCTAGTTCACAATATATTTCTAAAAATATATTAATTATATGATATAAGAAATTGCAGTACAAAATTGATACCTGATACTTGCTTAACAAGTAAATACGTAAATAACAGTAAACTAGTAATAAAGGAATCCTTTTTGTTACTACTACTATAAATATACTTTACCTAGAAATGTCCTGATTTTGTTTTTATCCAATATAGTTTTACTTGAGTAAATTCCATGTAACTCTATTTCTAAATAGTAATATAAGTTAAATACAATCAAATATTTCAGTTCCTCGTTCTGCTTCAAAAGTTTGTGGGTCAAGTTTATCTCTTCATTATGTTGACTTCTGTTTATAACAATATATACAGGTTCGCAGAGATGGAACCAAGATGTCGCTTGCACAGAGCAAGAAGTTGTCACAGCTCACTGCAGATAATGCTCAATGGGAGGATCGACAACTATTAAGGTCTGGAGCTGTTAGAGGTACTGAGGTGCAGACTGAGTTTGATAACGAGGAAGAACGCAAAGTGATTCTCCTTGTTCATGGTAAGGAAATTATATGGCAAAGCTTTTACCTTATTGACACAATAATTAATTCTTACCAACTTGGTATATACTTTCTCGACCTAATACGTAGTATGATGCTTTTTTTTTTTTCTTTATGTATAGATATAAAGCCACCTTTTCTGGATGGAAGAATTGTTTTCACAAAGCAGGCAGAACCAGTAATGCCAATTAAAGATCCTACATCTGACATGGCTATAATATCTCGCAAAGGTTCTACTTTGGTGCATGAAGTTCATGAAAAACAAAGCCAGAATAAATCACGTCAACGTTTCTGGGAGCTTGCTGGATCCAAGCTTGGCGATATCCTTGGAGTTGAGAAGACTGCAGAGCAGGTAAAACCAATAACTGTAGTATCATGTTATATTTGGATCAGATTGTATAGACTTTGGTATAAGTTTTGGATTGAGCACGTGTCTAGTCAGGGGGTATGCACATGTAGCTGTATAATGTTTGTTATTCGGATATGGCTGAGTAGGCAGTAGGCACATTTTTGAGCTGAACTTTGAAACTGAAAATTCACAGGCAATTACATATTATAAGCGTAGATATGATCAATAACGCATCTGTCATCTATTGAAATCGGACAAATGTTGTGTGATATTTTGCACTGTTATCTTGATCTACAATTTTTATGTTCCTATGCGTGATGCGTTTTGAATTCCATACTCTGCAATCATGTTCATGAGTCTGGTGTTGTAATGTGCGCTCCAGCCATTACTAGTCAATATAATATAGAATTTTGTGCATTGTTAGATGACTTAGAGAACTTGAGCTGTCTGGTTCTGAAATATTTGTTTTAAACAATGCTAGGTTGACGCAGATACTGCTGTAGTGGGTGATGACGGTGAAGTTGATTTTAAGGAGGACGCTAAGTTTGCTCAGCATCTGAAGAAGGATGAAGCAGTGAGTGATTTTGCAAAGTCGAAGACACTTTCACAACAGCGTCAGTATCTTCCCATATTTTCCGTGAGGGATGAGTTATTGCAGGTTTGACCTTCTTACTTGTATTTTTTCATGTTGCAAATTTGATGATAGCTTGCTAGTTTTTTAAGTTTATGTTGCATTTGGTTGTGTTGAGATAATTTTCTGACCACATCAGTTGATTCAAATATGTTTTGATTGTAGATGTTTCCAGTTTCATAAATGCTAAGTGTGCTATGTTTTATTTTGAAACTTCGTTTTCAATCCATGAATATATTTTCTGTTATTTTTTGGCTCCTGTAGACAAAATCGAGCTCTTGAACCTCTTGCTTTGATGCTTACTTAAGTGCTAGTTTTACTTAAATACTAAACATAGGTCAACTGGTAGGTAGTTGATGACGTAATCGTTTTTCTTTCTTGATGCAAGGCGTACCCTTAGTTACGTTAATCATTTTCCTCTTTTGTTGCAAGGCATAGCATTGAACTCTTTAAGGCCTTTCTTGTAATTATGTAATTATGGGCACAACTTCTGTTTCTTTCTTATATGTTTTTTCCTATGTCCTATTTTGTTCTATCTAGTAAATGAAATATTGAGAAACCTATTCCTGCTATATGTAACAGGTAGTTCGAGAAAATCAGGTGGTTGTAGTAGTTGGAGAAACTGGTTCTGGAAAGACCACACAACTGACCCAGGTACTGTCAGAAGCCTAATATATATAATAATTATTGGCAAGTCGATACCTTTTTGTTTATCTTTATCTGGACTTTTGGATTTTCTTGCCAGTATCTACACGAGGATGGATATACCACGAACGGAATAGTAGGCTGCACTCAACCAAGGCGTGTGGCTGCCATGAGTGTTGCCAAAAGAGTTAGTGAAGAGATGGAAACTGAACTTGGTGATCTAGTTGGTTATGCAATTCGTTTTGAGGATGTGACAGGGCCAAACACTGTGATAAAGGTAAGTTAGTTTCCAGGATCCGGCTCTATATAAACTTGTCTGATTCACCTAAAATGAAGTATCAAAGCAACACTACTTGCAATTTTTAGTATGAGATTGTATGTCACCTCTTCCAAGATATGCTGCATGTATTAGGCAGTATATATTGTAATTGGTTTGACTGGCTTGCAGAATTGCTTTAAATTTAGTTCTTAAAGTTGTCTTCCTGTGTTACTTACACTGCTATATTTTTGGCCAGTATATGACTGATGGCGTGCTTTTGCGTGAGACACTAAAAGATGCTGATCTGGACAAATATCGGTATGAAGTTGGAACGCACTTTTGCACCGATTATCTGTTCTGTTTTGTATGTAGTTATAGTGTTCATAGAAATTTACTGTTGCTTGATGAAAAATGTAGTGTCGTTGTGATGGATGAAGCACATGAAAGGTCGCTGAACACAGATGTGCTCTTTGGGATCCTTAAAAAAGTTGTTGCTAGACGGCGTGATTTCAAGCTTATAGTGACATCTGCCACTTTAAATGCTGAAAAATTCTCACTTTTTTTCGGAAGGTAATATTATTGTGTTAAAATCAATTGATAATAAAATCATCTATCAGTTTGCTTCTGTATTTATATGCAATTGACTGACCTGTGTTTTACAGTGTACCAATCTTCCATATACCAGGAAGAACATTCCCTGTGCAAACCTTATATAGTAAAAGTCCCTGTGAAGATTACGTTGAAGCTGCAGTAAAGCAGGCCATGACCATACACATTACTAGTGCTCCAGGTGACATACTCATTTTTATGACTGGTCAAGATGAGATTGAGGCAGCCTGCTATGCCCTTTCAGAACGGATGGAACAGCTCGTCTCTACTACAAAGCAAGCAGTCTCCAAGCTGTTGATTCTTCCCATATATTCTCAGCTTCCTGCTGACCTGCAAGCTAAAATATTTCAGAAAGCCGAAGATGGGGCGCGGAAATGCATTGTAGCTACCAACATTGCAGAGACATCTTTGACTGTAGATGGTATTTTTTACGTCATTGACACAGGCTATGGTAAGATGAAGGTGTACAACCCACGAATGGGTATGGACGCCCTCCAAGTGTTTCCTGTAAGCCGTGCAGCTGCAGATCAGCGTGCTGGGCGTGCAGGGCGAACTGGACCTGGTACTTGTTATCGACTTTATACAGAAACTGCATACCAAAATGAACTTCTGCCCAGTCCAGTGCCAGAAATTCAGAGGACCAACCTTGGAAACGTTGTTTTGTTGCTCAAGTCTCTCAAAGTAGACAGTTTACTAGATTTTGATTTTATGGATCCACCACCCCAAGATAACATTCTAAACTCTATGTATCAGTTGTGGGTATTGGGTGCTCTTGACAATGTTGGAAATTTAACCGATCTTGGGTGGAAAATGGTTGAGTTCCCACTAGATCCACCTCTAGCTAAGATGCTCCTGATTGGCGAAAAACTAGAATGTCTTAATGAGGTCCTGACGGTTGTTTCAATGCTTTCAGTGCCGTCAGTATTCTTTAGGCCTAAAGATAGGGCAGAAGAAAGTGATGCTGCTAGGGAGAAATTCTTTGTGCCAGAATCTGACCACCTAACACTACTCAACGTTTACCAGCAATGGAAATCTAATTCCTATCGCGGGGACTGGTGCAATGACCATTATTTGCATTCGAAAGGGTTAAAAAAGGCTAGAGAAGTGAGATCTCAACTGCTCGATATTCTAAAGACACTAAAAATCCCGCTGACCTCCTGTGGTCCAGATTGGGACATTGTGAGGAAGGCCATCTGTTCTGCATATTTCCACAATGCTGCAAGACTAAAAGGGATCGGGGAGTATGTGAATTGCAGGAATGGAATGCCTTGCCACTTGCATCCAAGCAGTGCACTGTATGGTTTGGGTTACACACCAGATTATGTAGTTTATCACGAGTTAATCTTGACCACAAAGGAGTACATGCAGTGTGCAACATCAGTGGAGCCAGAGTGGTTGGCTGAGCTAGGGCCAATGTTTTTTTCAGTGAAGGACTCGGATACATCTATGTTAGAGCACAAAAAGAAACAGAAAGAATCAAAAAGTGCCATGGAGGAGCAGATGGAGAATATGAAAAAAGACGTAGCTGAGAAGGAAAGGAGAAGCAAGGAGCAGGATAGGCAGAAAAGAGCAAGGCAGCAGCAGCAAATTTCAATGCCAGGTGAACGCAAAGCCCCTTCCACCTACTTGAGACCAAAAAAAATGGGCCTGTAGTTTCTCAGCCATATTCATTGATTACTGAACATTACTGACTGAAGGATCCATGATGGTTCGATATTTGTATTATTACCTGAATGGGGGACTTCTTCTGTACATTTTTGAAATTTATAAAGCTTTTATACAATACTGTAACATCTAAGTTGGTCTTGGTGTTTGAGAGTACCTTTCTTGCTGAATAAATTCATTAATACCATGTTTCGTAAATAACCTTTCACTAATTATTTTCCCAAAATACTTTTTTTTTTCATTATTATAGTTTTATTTGCAAAAGAAAAATATTAGATTTTTTTTTTGATAATTTATAAAATAAAAAAAGTGTTCAAAGAGTTCTCATACTTGTCCATACACCTAAATTACATGCACATTTTTTGAGCTTTCCAGAGTTCACCTTTCCAACCGTCTCCTCCTTGCCATTTCCAACCGTCTCCTCCTTGCCAAATCCAAGAACAGATAAAAAAGGTAACAAATCAATTAAGCTTTATATTACACCAAGAACGGAAATACAATATAAGCTAAGCAATCGCTAAACATGCACACAGTGAATCAGAATATAACATTGGCCAATCAAGAATCACCGAACGGCGAACCCACACTTTCTACACCTATAAATTCATATCAAACAAACACAAAGAGATACTTCTAGGGATGCGTTTGGATGCATCATGAGAATGAGAATCGAGAATGATATGAGAATGGGGTAAAGGGAATGGGAATGAGAATGAAATGAAAACCCAAGGGATGTCATAGGTTTGATTTAACCACCAAGAGCGAATGGGGTTCACAACACAATTACTTGAGTTTAAGGTTCCGATTCTCGTTAACTGGACACATTAACCACGAACCAAACAGCCCCTAGATGTTATAGAGCGCTTTGATTCCTCGAACATCATCATCATGTAAATCTTTTAGGACACCTGAAGAAATACTTGGATACATAATTGCATCTTCGACCGAACTATGACCAAGTCCAAGAAGATGTCCAATTTCATGCAAAGCAACGGTCTCCAAATCATAATAACCAGCAATAGCCCCTATAGACCAAAACTCATCCGCATCACAATGAAATCTTCCGTCTGTTGGTGCATAAGCATGAGCAATTACACCTCCTTCACCATCGAAAGAATTACCATCCCCATGCTCACCACGTTCGAAACCAATCTTTATATCAGAATTTTCATAATCAAGAGCCTCTACGAAAGTGAAATATTGTGTGTACAAAGCCCATTTATCGAATGCTCCAACAAAAGCCGGTATAGCATCTGGATGAGTAGTTCCAAGATCAAACCAGTAAGTAAGACGAGTCTTACCAACTGGCCATCTAGGGTAGCCTTGGAAGAAACTATAATGAGAGACTGTATGAAGTTTTTTCGGACCGTGATGGTGATGTCGATGGTGTCTTTTTTTGTTTGTTGTCATGCTACTTGTCCCATTGATAACATCAGGCACACCACACCGAGGCATCACCATCTTCGATAACGTTTCAGAGTCTAATGTTCCCGTAATCTTGAGATTATAGTTGGCCTGGTACGTCTTCAAAGCAGCCTCAAGAAAATCATCAAAATCGTCATTATCATCTGCTTTCGAAGAGTTATAATTCAGGTAGCCAAATTTGTTTAGATATTCTTTTAGCTCCCGAAGACCTGTTGGATTTTCCCCTTTTTTGCATCCTTGAAGATGCTTTAGAAATCCGAAAGGTTGTGGCTTTCTAGTCGTAGGGTTTTTCGAGTTGGACGGGACAAGGAGCAGAAAGAGGAGAGAGATGCATGATATGAGCTGAAAATTTTGTGCCATATGTGCCTCAGAAGATAGAAGTAGTAAGCTTGCTAGCTTGCGACAATATCTATTTATAGGGGCATCACTGTAACTCCGTCCGCTTTATTTTACGTGTTAATTTTGAAAAATGGAACAGAGGGAGTATTAATCCGCAAAATAATTATATATTTAATTCTTGTACGGGTCACTAATTTACTACATTATCTAGGTATAATGATATAATATCAGAGGTAAAAGTTGGTACATTTTCGTACGCAAATGCATGTCAACTCCGCTTGGTTTACAAAGAGAAGACTTTTACTTGTTCAAACGAAAACCTGTTCTGTTAGCAATATATAATGTAGTGTAATGACAGTAGAAGCTTGTATAATTTTAAGCATATAGAGATGGATACAGTAGAAGCTGATGGAGCCTGTGATTCCACTTGAATTTTAAAAGAGAGAGGGAACATGACATTCATTTTTCCCCCTTCATGTCAAGGAGATTGGGTTCTTTGAAGATAAAGTTGATCAGTTAAGGCTAGAGCACCTAAATTGACCATATCCATATGGGTAATTTATTAATTTGATATTCTATTTTAAAAGAAAAATTTAAAATGATACACACTACAAGAAAAGTTAGACATTTTTTACGGAAATATTTTTCAATAAAAATGTGTCAAGTTAAAGATCGAATTTATGTTATATTCGACTAATTTAGTAAAGAAATGGTTAAATTCAACTGATTTTGTCCCATAAAAATTACCCATTTTTCTTATAGTAACATTTATTTCATCCTTTAAACATATCATTTTTTTGGTAATTTTTTTAAGTCTGTGAAAAACACACACACTTTCACAACCATCTCATTTATAGCTCTTGGAATTAGTTTTCTTGAAAGACCGAGTCATTAAAGGAAGATTGAAGAAAGCTTATTCAGTTGCAGTAGAAGGAGAGATATACATATAAACTAGACTGAAGATTAACAATATGATTAACTTATTATATCATATATCTTCCATTATAAAAATGTCTTAACATCTGAACAGACATGAACAGACCTTTGTGCTCTCACAGCGAGCATCAAGCATATGTACAGTTTTAGTTTTCAAGCACGTATTAACACAGTCTGCATTGTTGCACCCCTCTTCATATATGATTGTGCATTCACAACATTTGGGAATTGGGCATTTTATTAACTGCTGATAACCATCGACAGGGGAATGATCTGCAAAAAACAAATATGTAAACTAAATTAATAATTAAGTACTCGTTTCAAATACTTATATCTTTTTCTCTCTGATACTTACCTTTACTATTACAAGTAGAAAATTCTGATACAGCAACATTCACCATCATCATGATGACAATCATGTAAACAAATAACTTGCAACTCATTTTGTTTCTCTGAATGTAAATAGGTTTTTTTTTTTTTGGTAAGAAAGAAGAATACCAGTATTTGATAGTATCAAGAATGTTGCATTCCCGTTTTTTTATACTTACATTTTATAAGATATATGCGGAAAGAAAATCGAATATGATTCAGATATTTAAATAAAAGATGCCAAATATATTTTTATT
>PHNY01284920.1:528-16329 GCA_003724115.2 Anethum foeniculum | reverse complement strand
TACAAAATCTCCAGCTGTTAACGTTTTGGGGGGTGGGGGGGGGGGATTTGAAGATAATTTGCGTAATACATTGAAATATGGAAAATGCTAGGTACCCTAAATGACTCCCAAAACGGTTCTCAAATGCTTACGTGTAATCTGAATAATTGGTAATTTTTTAATAATAATATGTAACCCACGTGCATATATATGCGGCCCACAAATTAAAATACGCTAAGTGTCATGCCACATTATTAAGGAAATGTTTTCGGAACCAATTTGAGGTACCTAGCACTGCTCTTGAAATATATGACACTAAAAGTATTTTTTTCCTTGTTTATTTAAGAATATTGTTAGAGTTTACAATGAGGTTATAATTATGAGCAGTGCCAGAGATCACAAATTAGTTCCCAAAACTTTTCCCGAATAATGTGGCATGACACTTGCCGTATTTTAATTCGTGTGCGCATATGTGTGCACGCGGCGTGACATCTTATTATTAGATATTTACCTATTATAAGTATTTGGGAATAGTTTTGTGTGCCGATTCGGGTACCTAGCATTTTTCTTTAATTATATGTCAATATTATATTTTTTCCATAATATTTATTTTTAGACTGTTAGTTACTTCTTGCCAGCACCCTTGTCCTTGAAATTAAACTGAGATAGTTAAAAACAGCTTATTTTTGTTGGGTGTGGACACGATCTCTTTCCAAAATTATTTGGTTTAAAACAAGTTTTACTTAAGAATGAAAATAGTTTTGATTAGACCGATTAGGAGCATCTCCAATAATATAAAACTCTTAGTTAAAAATTATTAATATATACCATAATAAAAATTTTAGAGATTATGTAAAAAAAACAAACTCCAACAGTACATTTTTCTTATTTGTCCCACCTCTAAGAAAATTTTATATCATTTATTACCCTATTGAATTGATAAATTTTATTTATAACAAAATAAAAACTTAATAACATACTATTTTTATATGTAGCCAACTAATATAACCAATACCGATATTTTACCGGTTCAATAAATTTTACATAATGTCCTACAAATTTAATTTAGCCAACCAATTATAATTAACGATGCTCTAACTAAATGATCCATTCTTTGTTGTACAAGATGAGTTTAAAATTAACTTGATCTGATTATATTCACAACTAAAAATATTAAAATATGATTAGACCGTACTAATGACAAATATAGAAGTAGTGAACAATGCGAGTTAATGTGTCTAAGCGAATTAACTAAATTTGTCCAGTGATCCAAAATATTAAGATAGGTTTATACTAGCTTATATCAATGCACGATTTTTTTTCTTTAATATTACATATTTTTATTTAAATTGAAATATTTAATTAAATTATCCCTATTATTTAGTAAAAGTAGCAAACTTATTTTTTAAAATAAAAAATATAATGAGTTTTAGTTGAAAAAGTTAATTATAAGTAATTATAATATTTTATTTTATTAAATAGAATTGTCCTCGATATTTTTGGAGAAGGACGTGTTTTAATTGAAAAAATAAAAAAGGTAACGTGTTTTAGTTGAGAAAGATAACTGGTTTATATATTAATTAGGATTAAAATAGGAGTTATTAGTAATTATAATATTTTATTTTATCTTATTAAATAAAGTTGTTATTTGATATTTTTGAAAAAAGAGATATTTTAATTAGAAAAATAATAAAAAAATAATGTATTTTAGTCGACAAAGATAATTAGCTTATATGCTAATTAGGATTATAATTTTTTTTAAATATAAAATAATATAAAATAATTAAGTAAGGATAATTAAGTGATTGTGTACAAACAGGACTTTCATGGGCTTACCAATTTGTGTACATTCAGATTTTATTTTCCCCATTACTTATTTTGGGCTAACCTCTCCTTTCGGGTACAATACAATCACATTTTTATTTTTCCCTAATTTCGATTTTACATGTGTTTTAACATGTATAAATAACTTGAAAATAAGTTAAACTGAAATCTAAACAAACAGGCACATCACACATGAAACTATATATTAAGAAACACAATTGTCAGATCCAAAACGCAGTCTTCAACTGACATACATCTACAGATTACAAATTTATGTACCTACGTACATAAATTGTTCAACTGACAATACAATCACAATTGTTAATGGGAATGCGTACGTGCATGTATATATGATAAATTAGGAGGAATATACAATATTCAAATGGAAAATGTATGTATAAATAGTAACGGAATTGGAGATGATCATCGATTATTGCCATTATCGACGTTGAAGCTCTTTCCAACATCGTCTCCGGGGTATTCGTCGTCTCCATCTTCTTCATGTTCGCCATTTTCAGGTCGTCTTAGTGTAGGTTGTACAAACTACATTGAACATCATGTATCTAAATTTGATACTCTAGCTGGTGTTGCTATTAAATATGGCGTTGAGGTAATTAAATTTTTTGATAAACTTTATTTTTGTGTGCATGTTACATTGTTATGAATTTGATTCAATTGTTTAGTTAACTATATATAGTGTTAGATTGAGTTTGGTTTTATCATTAATGATGTGTGAATTGAAGTATTTTGTAATTTATTTTATGGTTGAAAAAATATGGTAGGATACTAGCTAGGATTGGATGTTCAAGTTACTAATCTCAAGCTTCATGTCACACACTTATGTTTCCTAGCATCAGTAGAGCTTCTGAAGCTCGAAAACTCATGCATTGTAATGTTATGACTCCTAAGATTATGATTGTGGTTTTGAAGTGGATCAGTTTCGCGTCCAGAAAGAGAAAGGGCTAGCTCTTTTTAATGGTACATGAAATATGAATCGAGGACTTTTGTTAGCCTTTGAAACTAGTTCCAAAGGCAATTGAACAAAAAGCAGGTAACTAGTTTTGGTTAATTGTGTGAATTCTGGCCTTCTTACTTTCCTATCTAGGAGACTAGGAAGGCAGGCAACATAATTTTTGGTTTTTCCAACTAATTCTGCTCCATCAGGGTTTAATATGTTTAAACATGTGATAAGGGTGATTCTGTTACTGTTCTCCGGATATGTACAAGTGGATTATCAGCCATTCATCTTGTATTTATGTGTTCTGTAGACCCTGAAAGTTGGATTAAAGGTAATTGCTTAATTTTAAATACATTGTCATATGATGTATCAGGTGGCTGACATAAAGAAGATAAATGGTCTAGTGACTGATCTCCAAATGTTTGCTCGCAAGACTCTTTTCATACCTATACCAGGGAGGTATCCTCCATCGCCCAATATGGCTAATGGTTTCGACTCACCAGGGTACTGCTATGCTCGCCACTCTCTATTTTATATCATTTTCTTTCTCAGCAGTGTTGGAAAAAATCGAAATTCAGTTCAACTACGTAATGATTACTCCGATTAATTGGAAAGTAGTCTGAATGATTAATCGGTGTAAAAGCAGGAAGTATTGCAATATAATTTATAAATTTTTTAAGTAAAATAATTAGGAAACTACGAATTTATATTTCCATAGTGTTTAGAATTTAGATTTTTAGTCCAAATATTATCACAAAAACATGTAGCATCACAATCAATAGTGTAATATATTATTCTATCTTTTGGATTTTCCATTAAAAATCCAAGTACTCACCTGATTTCCTTTGCCTAATATGATTTCTAGCCGGTTTTGACTCAATTATGAGGTTGGGGAAGGCTATCGAGTCTGAGTACTTCCCCACGTGACCCAAAATTTAGAACACTATTTTTTAGCACTTGGTGATGTCTTAACTCTTAATACTTTTATTCTGATGTCTTCCTGACTGTAGACGGTGTTCAATTTGTCATCATCGAGTTGTTTCCATAAGAATCTGTGTGACGAATGTTTATGTTGTTGGTCCAGTTATAATTTTCCCAGTATATTATTCACCTGCAACATATGCATCAAGTAATCAACCGTAAAAGAAGTGATTCATGTACTTTCTCTGTGTCAAGTTGCTGCGGAGCATGTTGTACAGGGATGTAGCACTCGTTATAGTTGGCTGTTTAGATACAGATAAGTCATATAGTGAAAAAAGGAAGCTAGATCCTGGAAACCTATCTAACAAATTAAAGATTCTGTAACCACCTTTAGAAATATCATTCTGCTTCTTAACAAGTCACTACGCTCTCAAACAGAAAACTGAGTTGTTTGTGTAGTGTAATATGAGATTTTCTGATTTTGTTCATAATCTTTGGCATTGAAAGGTTTCAAACTTTACATTCCGTAGATTAGGTTTCATATTTTTATGTTCTAATCTGCAAGCATCTATTGGCTTGATGACTCTTATGTCCCATACAAGTGGTTAACTTATACCAATGCACCTTGTGGAGCATGCAATTTCCATTATTAACTTTCCGTGATATATGAATTAGCTAATCCTGGTAGATCTCCGGGATATAGAAATGTTCTGATTCTTTGTTACTATGTCTATATCTCTATACAATTAGTTTTAAATTTTAATAATTTTATCTTAGAAAAATAGATGGATGATGCATGATATCAGCCACACAATTTAGGAGTAGCACGAGGAGGCTAGATGTGTTTACAATAGATAATCACAGTTGTTCTAAATAATACAAAGATGAAAGAGTGCTGCAGGCAGGAAGCAATGTTGCTTCACAAATTAAGTTACTGTTGCCTCGTGAAATTTACCAAGATATTTAAACTCTGTTAACTTCAAGGGGATTGTACATCTGAACCCATGTCTAAATGAGCATTTAACTAAAGATTTACTTTATTATAAATCTTAGTATAGTATACATATATATTTTTAGTTAGGCTTAATGACCTTTTAAGCCTTAAGATTTGCACCAATATTCCCATCATCCCCTGTGGTTTAAAACCGTTCATTTTTGCCCATGAAGTACTGAAAACGTATTGTTTTACCCTTGGACCGGGGAAAAAACAGCATAAATTGGCCGGTCCAAGGGTAAAATATACTTTTTAGCACTTCAGGGCAAAAAGGTACGGTTTTGAACTACATGGGCTAATGGGTATATTGGTGCAAACCTTAAGCCTTAGAAGGTCATTAAGGCTTCTGGTTATGTTTGTCTGAGAAGGATAATCGTTGTTTTAAACAAGCCCAAGGCAGTATAGAAGGATTAACATGGTTTTTTGGTTACAAGTACACGTTTTAGTAGAGGGCTCTACTAGTGGCCTCATTACTATTTTGGTGCATCTTAAATAAATTGAGTAAAGTTTAGTATGTAATTTGTCATTTTTTTTTTTGGAATGTATTGTGGTTTAGTGCTACAAATGTTTCTTCTTACAGAACAAGCAGCTCTGAGCAGACCCCACCATCTAGAGGAGGGGATTCCGATTTTTTTAATTCATTCAGATCACTAGAGTTGATATCACCTTCTAGGCAGAAAGAGTCCCCAGCCATGAACAATAAGCCACCAGATCATGAGGTTGCATCTAAAGAATGTGAGATGACTGTCTATCAGAGCGGAGGGTCTCAGTACTTGGAGGATAGTCAATCTGGCAGGCCATCACCTTATACAAACCGGCCTCTGAGTATTCTCAGAAAAAGTAAAAGTGCAACTGATAATCGCAAACTGAAGAACGGTGATGTAGCCAATGGTGGATTAGCTGAAGCTGCTGGAAAATCTAGCTTTAACAACTGGATCAGCAATTTAGTATGTTGGAATAAGAAATCTGAAGCTGGCTATAAATCTCATGCTCCTGAAATGGTACTGAAGGGAGATACAAGCAGTGGTGGATTTTCAAAGATTACGGGTAAAGGTTTAGCACTGAGGCAGAAAGCTGCTAGTCGGATTGCTTCGGGAATTGATGGTGAAACAGGATTGCAAAGTTCTGTTATAACAGCTGTGGAAGAATTTGCACGACGAGAAAGTCTTAGTGGTGTAAAGAAGTCACTTAGTATGCCAAGTTTCCAGGATTCAGATTGTACCTCATCCATCTGGCCAGCAGTTAATTGGAGTTTGAAGCCTGATCTACAGGTCTTTTCAACTGTATCCATTACAAGACCAATTTTTGACAGCTTTTCAATACCAATGACTGGCAGAAGGAACAAAACAGCCGTGGATTAGTAGGATTCTTTATTGGCCTCTAGAATTCATTCCTGAACACATTTCACCTCTGTGCCTATCTTAATTAGCCATTCCAGTTTCCTCCTTGTGGCTTTAACAGTTACCTCGGCTCTATGCCTTTATTTATTGGGCTGAGCTAGATACAGGTAATCTGAAATTAGTATATTTATGTACAATTTGAAGATAATCCATTACTCTGGATAGGACAGGAAAAAAATGTTGGGATTAATCAGTTTATCAGCTCTTAGGATAATATATCATATACGATATAAAGTTTGGCCGAGTATTCTGCATGGGCGTCATAGCTCAAGTCAGTAGAACGCAGGACCTGGAATTAGTCATACGGTACTGATCTATACAGATACTTGATATAGGTTTATAGAACTTTTCAAATTATAGCAAATGTATGTTAGATATGTAGATCTTTTCATGTAAAAGATGAAAGAGCTTGAATATATCATTTACAGAAGTAGCTATGTATTAATGAATTAAGTTTTGTTGAGTTATGTTACCTTGATATGGGTTTTGTAGTTTAATAGGCGACCTACCGTTAATATATTTTTTATCTTCTCCAACATGTATGAGTCGAGCTATGTAACTGGGCCTGGTAAACATGCCTTGGGATACTTGTATGCTTTAAGGAAGAGCTAGTACTCGTGTATTCCCATAAACATGTTGTTACTAATATACAGTCACACATGACTCAAGTAAATAAGGAGGATATGTTTACAATACGGCATCAACTTGTTCACAAGCTGCAGAGTAACAATAAGAAACATCTAGAGAGCTAAGCTGAGCTAAGATGACATCACATACAACATTCTGTTAGAGTTTGTTACAGCCAAGATATAGAAACTATCAGTATATATAAACAAGTAATGTAACAAAATAGAGTAGTAGTTCATAATGTAAAGTTCCTTTTGTTCTTCTTCTTCAACAATATACAATTTCTTTCTCTGCAATGTATACAGATTTGACATGGTATCAGAACAATTTGCTCGATCTTTTCCGCTGAAATCGTACCTGTTTTTCAAGTGATTTTCAAAGTTTCTTTGTGTTTTTCTTTGTTCGTCATTACGTTACGGTTCGTCTTATCATTTTGTGTTTTGTTAGCTTCGATTTCATCATTTTGTGATCTTCAAGCTTTGCTGGTACAACAATGGCATCTCCATCTACATACTCATCGGCGTTAGCATCTCCGGTTATCGATATTAATCATCCTTACTATTTGTCTTCATCTGATAATCCTGGAATGAGTCTTACAACTATTGTGCTTAACGAAAACAACTACTCACAATGGAGACGTTCCATGGAAATTGCTCTCTCATCGAAGATGAAGCTTGGCTTTGTGGACGGATCTCATCCAAAACCGATTGCTACGTCTCAACTGCTGTCTCATTGGAATCGCTGCAATCATATGGTAATTTCATGGTTGCTTAACTCTGTTTCTGCTGATATTCGTAATAGCATTGTGTACATGGATTCTGCACACTCAATTTGGAAAGAACTGTCTGTTCGTTATGCTCAAAGCAATTTACCTAAATTGTTCAACTTACGAAAAGAAATTTCTCAACTGTCTCAAGGATCTATGAACATCACAGCATACTATACTAAGTACAAAACATTGATCGATGAATTGGAGAGTCTAACTACTCGACCTAGCTGTGATTGTCATAAGTGTACGTGTGATATTAATCACAAATTGAGTATGTATGATCTGAATATTCAATTGATGCAGTTCTTGATGGGATTAAATGATTCTTTTACATCTATTTGAGGTCAGATCTTGCTTATGAATCCTATTCCTACACTTAGTCAATGTTATGCTATGCTAATGCAAGATGAGAATCAGAGAGATGTTATTGTTTTAACTGGTATGAATTCCAGTACTGTTGCTTTGAATGTCAGAAGTAACTGGAAAAATTCTCAGAATAATAAAGGTCAAGGTACTAGTGGTTCAAACTCTCAGACTACTGCTAGTAATTGGAAAAAGAATACAGCTGATGCTAATGTGATTTGTGAGTTTTGTCAAATGACTGGACATACTAAGGATAGATGCTTTTGTGTGGTTGGATATCCATCCTGGCATCGGTTGTTTGGAAAACCCAAGCCAAAACCAAGGGGATTATCTGGTTCAGCTAGACCAACTGTTGCTCAGGTAGCTGTTCACTCTAATGGAAATTCTAGTCAGCCTATTACTAATAGTTCTACAGAGAATGCAGGTGTTTCTTCCTTAGGTCTGTCTGAGAATCAACTCAAACACTTACTACAGATGTTGAACAACAGCATGAAATCTACCAGTACTCAGGACATTAATTCAACAAATTGGCCTTCTGCAAATTCTGTGCATCTTGCAGGTACTCTCAGTTCTTTGACTTCTAGTTCTGAATCAACATGGATTGTTGACTCAGGTGCGACTGATCATATTACTTCTCAGTTACACTTACTTCTTGATCCTATTCCGTGTCATGCTTCTTTGCATTTGCCTAATGGTAATTCTATCTTAGTGACTCATGTTGGAACAGTTCAATTTGAATCTGGTCTTAGCCTTAAGCAAGTGCTATATGTCCCGGGTCTTACACAAAATCTTTTATCTATATCAAAACTTCTTCAAGACACTAATAATAATGTGTGTTTCTCTGCTTCTTGTTGTTATCTTCAGGACCCTATCTCGAAGAGGGAACTCGAGATTGGTAGTCTTAGAGATGGATTGTATATGCTAAATTCATGTAATTCTAGTAAAACAATTTCAGGTGTTTGGTGTAATCAAATTACCTATGTTGATGCTACTATCTGGCATGCAAGGTTGGGTCATGTTCCTGCCTCTGTTTTGCATAAATTGTCTGTAAAATGTACTACAGATTTTCATACTTGTGATTCTTGTCACTTTGCTAAACAGACAAAACTTCCATTTTCTGATAGCTCTTCTTGTTCTACTGAACTATTTGAGTTAATTCAAGCTGACCTGTGGGGACCATATTCTAAGAAAACTACTGATAACTGTAATCAATTTTTAACAATTCTTGAAGATAAATCTCGAACTACATGGGTTTTTCTAATTTCTGATAAGTCTAAAGTGTCTTCCACTCTTGTTAATTTCCTGGCTTATGTCAAACCCAATTCAATAAAACTGTCAAAACAATTAGGACAGATCAAGGTACTGAGTTTTTAAATAGAAATCTGTCTTCTATTTTGGCAAATATGGGAACTGTGCATTAAACTAGTTGCGTATATACCCCACAACAGAATGGACAGGTTGAACGGAAACATCGACATTTGTTAAGCATGGCTAGGGCACTCCGTTTTCATGCTGGTTTGCCTATTCAGTTATGGGGTGATTGCTTGTTAACTACAACTTACCATATTAATCGGTTGCCTACTGATACATTGGCTGGTTCTACTCATTATCAAGTGTTATTTGATTCATTACCTGACTATACTCATCTTCGAGTGTTTGGCTCTTTGTGTTATGCATCAATAGCTCCCAAACCAATAGACAAGTTTGCTCCAAGAGCTAACAAGTGTGTATTCTTAGGATATCCATCTGGTGTTAAGGGCTATCGTCTTTTGGATATAACGACTAGAAAAGTATTTGTTTCTCGTCATGTTCAATTTGTAGAACATGTGTTTCCGTTTAAAGATTCTATATCTACTGCAGTGGCATCTACTGTGTCTTCTCTGTTTACATCTCCAGATAGTGTAGCAGATGACCCCCTAGCAGAGTCTTACACTTTTTATCCTCAAAATTCAGCTATTGAGCCTGTCTTTGATGACACAAATGATCATGTTGTTGATCCTGTTGATACAGTTATTGATGTTTCTGAGATAGTTGAACCTTCAACTAATACTGCTAATCCTACTACAATTACTGTTGCTTGCCCTCCGCCTGCTGTTTCCAGACCTACCATCTCTGGCAGACCTACTCGCACAAAAGTAATTCCTAGTAAATACTCTGATTATACTGGGTTACCAAATCACTTTGCTAATCAAACCTCTATTCAATTACCTTACAGTATTAACTATGAGAATTTTGCACCTGATTACACACATTTTCTTGCTAATGTTGCCAAAATTCCATAACCAACAACATATAAACAAGCTGTTGTTCATCCTGAATGGTGTGTAGCCATGGCAGCTGAATTGGCTACCCTTGAAGCCAATGATACGTGGGATATTGTTCCTTTACCGTTAAATCAAAAATTAGTTGGCTGTAAGTGGATCTATAAGCTTAAATACCTTCCTAATGGTGATGTTGAGCGGTATAAAGCTCGTTTAGTAGCTAAGGGGTTTACACAAACTGAAGGTGTTGATTATTTTGAGACTTTCGCTCCCGTTGCTAAAATGACTTCGTTCAGAACTTTGTTGGCAGTTGCAGCTGCTAAGCATTGGACAATTGATCAATTAGATGTCACTAATGCGTTTTTGCATGGTGAGCTTACTGAAGATGTTTATATGTGTTTACCCCCGGTTTTGTGCCTTCAGCTGATATTCAAGCTAAATATCCTGGACAGATGCTTGTTTGCAAACTTAAGAAGTCGTTGTATGGGCTTAAACAAGCGCCCCGACAATGGTTTCTTAAACTCTATGCAGCTTTATTACGGTTTGGTTTTACACAGTCTGTTAGTGATCACAGTTTGTTCACTCTTATGGCTGGGAACTCTATTGTCACGCTATTGGTTTATGTTGACGACATGGTCTTAGTAGGTAATGATAAAAGTCTCATGACAAAGGTTAAGGAATTTCTTGGCACACAGTTCAAATTAAAAGACCTGGGTACTCTCAAATATTTTCTGGGTTTGGAGTTAGCCAGATCATCTTCTGGTATATCTATTTGAATCAGCGAAAGTATACTCTCGATCTTCTTAAAGATGTGGGTCTGGAGTCATGTACTTCATCTGTCATACCTATGGAACAAAACCATCAGCTTTTGATTTCTACTGATGATTCTCCTATATATGATGTCTCTTTATATAGACGAATGGTTGGTCGTCTTATATATCTTACAATATCTAGACCAGATATTTCATACTCAGTTCATGTTTTGTCCCAGTCTATGGCTGCTCCTAAACCAATACATTTGCAGGCATGTTTCAAGTTGTTAAGGTACTTGAAAGGAACTTGTGGTCAAGGGCTTCTACTAGCATCTAAGTCTGATCTTCGTTTAACAGCCTTTTGTGATGCTGATTGGGGAAGTTATAAACTCTCCCGCAGGTCTGTTACAGGATATTGTATACAACTCGGTTCATCACTTATTTCTTGGAAAAGTAAAAAGCAACAAACAGTCTCTCGGTCATCATCTGAATCTGAGTATAGGTCCATGGTAGACACCACTTGTGAAGTGGTCTGGTTACGTTCTATTTTAAATGATTTAGGTGTTTCTCAAAGATGTCCCACTACACTATATTGTGATAACATTTCTGCCATTTATATTGCTGCTAATCCGGTCTATCAGGAACGTACAAAACATATTGAAATAGATTGTCATCTAGTCCGTGAAAAATTACAACGGGGTTATTACTACAGCCTATCTACCCACACGCGAGCAACCTGCTGATCTGTTTACTAAAGCTTTGGGGGCGGTACATTTACAGCATCTTCTTGCCAAGTTAGGAGTTCTCAACCTATTTGGTCCTCCTAACTTGAGGGGGGATGTTACTAATATACAGTCACACATGACTCAAGTAAATAAGGAGGATATGTTTACAATACGGCATCAACTTGTTCACAAGCTGCAGAGTAACAATAAGAAACATCTAGAGAGCTAAGCTGAGCTAAGATGACATCACATACAGCATTCTGTTAGAGTTTGTTACAGCCTAGATATAGAAACTATCAGTATATATAAACAAGTAATGTAACAAGATAGAGTAGTAGTTCATAATGTAAAGTTCCTTTTCTTCTTCTTCAACAATATACAATTTCTTTCTCTGTAATGTATACAGATTCGACACATGTGTTGGAAAAGGAAACGGGCTTTAAACTCTAATTTTTTATTTTCTTTATACATAGTGCGTATATGTGTGGTATGTGATCTGACTTGGTGATGATACAATAAAACCAAAAACAAGGATTATATAAATAGCTGCAACTTTTCTTTTACACAACATACATATGTGAGCTTCAGTTCTTACCACTCTTTCCCTCAACTCACTTTGGTGTATATATCCTTTGCACAACAGCTATCAAATTTTAGGTTTCACAGTGCACTACCTTGCATCATTGCTTACATAATATTATATATATTAGTCTATCAATTTAGACCATAGACTAGGATGCTGTACTTTTTTAGTTTTCTGGGCAGCCACCATTTTTCAAGATATTCATTTAAGAACATCTAGAAGAACAGCCGCTCCTCCTTTGCAGCTCTTTGTTTTATACTCGAAAGTCTTTATTTCACATGTAGGTGTTTTATTCCATGCTTCCAGAATTCCTTTTATAGCTTTATTATATATTTATTACAATAACAGAGCCTTGTGTGAACTTTGGACCTCAGCAGTTCATCGTAGATAAAAAGTCTTCTTCATTTAATTTACACATACTTTGCCGGCCCCTTGCATGTATGTAGATAATATGTGTTTATTCGCTAATCACCAAAAGCATGCACAACAACTACTATCTTCCTTGCAACCCAAATTTCTTTCTTTCCATTCCACGCTACATGTAGATAGATAACTTAATTACCGACTATAGATATTAAACTAGTTCTAGAGAGTTTGACATTCTAACACTCACCCTCAAACTTGACTTTGCATTCCGAGCTTTTCTTTTATTTTTTCAAACACGTCCGGCTTCAAAGGCTTCGTAAAAATATCCGCTAAATTTTCTTCAGTCATGCAGTACTAGCTCCTTAATTTTATCGTTCACCTGTTCTCGAATAAAATGATATTTAATATTGATGTGCTTGCTTAACTGTGGGACACCGGATATTTCGCTACAGAAATAGCGGATTTATTATCCACATAAATTTTAACCGGACCTTCCTCTGCGAGATTTAACTCGCCCAATATGTAGGCTAGCCACATAGCTCGACACGCGCACACTGTTGCTGCGATGTACTCCGCCTCACATGTTGAAAGGGCAACTGTTGGTCGCTTCTTGGATGACCATGAAAATATCACCGAACCAATATGAAAAGCATATCCTGAAGTGCTTTTCCCCTCATCCAAGTCACCGCCATAATCATTGTATGAGTAGCCAACTAATTTCGAACATTGAGAATGTGCATAAAATAACCCTTGATCAAGTGTACCTTTTATGTATCTCAAAATTCTTTTAGCCGCCTTGAAATGATCATGCTTCGGCTTCTCCATGTATGATGTACGTACTAACCAATGCAACTGTATACACAATATCTGTAGGAGTGAAAATTAGGTACCTCAGACTTCCAACCAAACTTTGGACAATGTCGGATTAACCGACTCACTCGTTGAATCAATTCTGAGCTTTATGCTTGCTTATGCTGGTGTGCTCAATGGCTTGCATTCCTCCATTCTGAATTTTTTTAAAATCTCCTTGGTACATTTTTTCTGAGACATAAAAATCCTGTCTTTGCTTTGCTTCACGTCGACTCCAAGAAAGTACGACATTTGACCAATATTTGTCATCTCAAATTCGTTAGTCATAACTTTCTTAAAATCATTGAACGTACCAGGGTTATTTCCATTAATGATCATGTCATCCAAATATAAGCACACAGTCATTTATATCTCCCCCTGAATTTGTTTTTATGTAGAGAGCATGCTCGTATGGACTCTTCACAAAAACATTTTTCTGAAAGTATTCATCAACCTTGCTTCAAACCTTATAAGACTTTCTTCAGTCTGTAGACTTTATTTTCCTGGCCTTTCTGAACATATCCTGGAGGCTGCTCAATGTAGACTTCTTCTTCGAGATAACCATTCAGAAATGCTGACTTGACGTCCATCTGATAAATCTTCCACTGGTTCTGAGCTGTAATTGCTGTAAGAAGTTGTATGGTATTAACTCTTGTAACTGGAGCAACTGGTACAAGAGTTTGTTGATTCAGACTTTGTGGAGGAGTTAGATCATCATCTCCGTCATCTTCAATGTTGGATTCATCATTACCATCATCATCTTGAAAAAATAAACCTGCAACTTTTCTTTCTTCCTCGCTCCATTTCCAGTAGTCAGATTCATCAAACTCAACATCAGGTGAAATGATTAAATTCTTTGTCAGTGGATTATAGAGTTTGTATGCCTTGCTTCTTTTATCATATCTGGTAAAGATGCACTTCTCTCCTTTATCATCCAGCTTCTTTCTTTTCTGATCAGGAACATGAGCATATGCGATACACCCAAAAATTCTGAGATGTCCAACTGATGGAATGCTCCCACTCCATGCTTTATTTGGAGTTTTATTTCTGACACTTTTTATTGGACATCGATTCAACAAATAAACTGTACATAGAACGGCTTCCGCCCAAAAAGTTCTTGGCAAGTGCTTTGCTTGCACCATATTTCTTGCCATGTCAAGAATTGTGCGGTTCTTCCTTTCTGCAATGCCATTCTGTTGAGGAGTATATGCAGTTGTTAACTGATGATTTATGCCATGTGCTCTACAAAAGCTTCTGAACAAGTTTGAAGTATACTCGCCTCCTCTGTCTGATCTGAGTGTCTTTAAATACTGACCACTTTGTTTTTCTGCCAATGCTTTGAACTCCTTGAATTTATCAAGAGCCTCCGCTTTTTCTTTCAGGAATAAACCCAACTTTTCCTGCTGAAATCATCAATTAATGTTAGGTAATACATGTTTCCTCCAAGAGATGCAACATTAAATGGACCATCAATATCTGTATCAACTATCTCCAATGGCCTCCTGGCTCTCCATGATTTTCCAATAGGAAAACTTTGTCGGTGTTGCTTTCCTTTGACACAAGCTTCACACAAATTATCTAGTTCGTTGGTTTCTGGCAAACAGTCCACCATTTTTGTCTTTAACAATAATTTCAAGCCAGAAAATGCAAGATGACCATATCTCAAATGCCACAACCACGAGTTATTTTTAATGACTAACTTTAAGCACTTGTGCGAATAGACGATTCTTTGACATCTCCATATTAGCGATCAATTCTCGAACCTGATTTCTGATAGTAAGAGAACTATCTTGCATCTAAATATTATATTCTTATATACTTTTCTCATCATTCTTTGTCACAATCGTAATTGTACCTTTCCCTTTCATGGAATTTTCGAAGAATCACCGAAAGTAACTTCTCCTGCGATGGTATCATCTTTTTCCGTAAATAAATCTTTGTGGCCAGACATGTGATTGCTCGTACCGGAATCAAGATACCAAACGTTCTTCTTGCCTTCCTCGTCTACTTTGTAAGTAAGGAACATAGCATAACCAATATCTTTGTCTTCTTTTGTTGTAGCAGAATGACTTTTTTCTTCCACTTTTGGTGCTCTACACTCGTAACTGAAGTGACCATATATATTACAATTATAACACTAAAATTGAGTTTTGTCACTTCGTTGAATCCGCCTCTTCCTCGGCCTTTGAAATTTTGACCACGACCAGATGGCTGATAACCTTCATTTTTTTGGCCTCTACTGAAAGGTTGTCTTCTATGTATAACGACTTGTATTTTTGTACCAGTAAATAAATAAAAATGTATTGTTATATTATTCATGTGCTGTGCTGAATATTAGTTATATGTGATTCGGTCATATTAAAAAAATTATTATTGTGGTTAATCGTTGATTTGTATTATTACCTTTTTGTCCTATTTAAAACTATTATC